>JAAONU010000002.1:1882500-2165289 GCA_012932295.1 Cyclina sinensis | reverse complement strand
TCATTGGCTTCTCGTGACTACTGCTCTGATTTCACCCGATAGAATTCAAATAAACTTCTCAAATTTCTTCAGTGCCTAGACTGCTCTGATTTCACCCGATAGAATTCAAATAAACTTCTCAAATTTCTTCAGTGCCTAGACTAGTTGTATATACATGTATCAACCTCATTTTCCAGTTCATTGATTTTCAGCGTCGCGGCTTTTAATAAACTCATTTTTAAATCTTACTGCGGACGACCCCTGTAATACAACTTGTTGAATTTAACTAAATGTCACAGATGTGTTAAGTGCCAAGCCTTAATCTGTATATCTTCCGCATTTTTTGGTTCATTGATTTCCAAGAGAGTTGCTGTACCATATGCAGCTGTTTCATCGTCCTATTGGCTTTCCTTTTTTATTTCGCATGTACTATGTGACAAAATTTCAGCCAACCTTTGCAGGGGTGATCAGTTTCAAGCTTTTTTTTACAGCAGCTTAGTTGTCTCTTTTAATGCCTGTGCTATTTCTTCTATACCTATTGACCAGTTTTAGCCAAACTTTACTCAAATTGTCAGTCTCAAGCTATGAAGTTAAATGGGCTTTTTTGCCATTTTCTTGTTCATTGTTTCTAAAGGGAGTAATTGCACTCTAATCAATATCATTTATCCTTCAGCCAAACTATTCAGAACTCATCGGATTTAGTTTTAAATATCTTTACATTAAGGGTTGAGTATAGTAGTCTGAGACATGTCTTCTTATCTTAAAACACAAATTGAGTTTTTTCCTTGATATGTTGTGACAGTTTTTAAAAACAGCTTGTGATTATTGAGACTAAAACAGGCGAAAAATCCTGCATATTTATTGCAAGTTTTAAGAGCATAGTGATAGTTTATTCATGATGTATAGTTATCAGACCTGCATGATTAATTATCTTCGAGTCGTGATTTAAACAACTGATATTTAAGCCGTCTAGCCTCTGTAACAGATGAGTAAGGAAAAAAAGTGGTAAAAGACCATGCATCGGTTGGGCTTGACATCATGGCGGTCATTAAACATATTAAGTTTTTTTTTTCTTTTTTTTTTTTGTAAAATGTTAAGTAAAATTTAGAATCCATCTTTATTTCAGGACATCAGCAACAATGCAGTGAAATCAACTCACAATAAATCAGATAGTACGCCTTTTGTAGTTGGAATAAGTATTAAGAGCTGTGTGTTGTGTTCTTGTTATGTATGCAATATATCATAAGTTCTTAAGATAATACGCCGAGGTACATGTATATAGCCAACTGTTCAGTTTTGCTTCAATATTTTATTTTACATACTTGAACAAATCAACATTGAAACTTTAAGTGTAAATCTAGTTTTCATCTGCGAATTAAATTATGTATCAACTGCCAAGCTTAAATGAAAATATTTCTTATTAATAATAAAGACAATCATGTGTTCCTCAGGACGACTTGATGCTAACTATTGTGAACTCATTTTTACCTCTAAATAATTATATTGCTATTTTCTTCGTCTTGGACATAAATATTAACGTTTCAGTATACCGTATATCAGGTTTTTTTCGCGCATATCTAATTTTCGCTTTGTTCGCGTCCAAACAAAATCGCTAAAATTTAAAACAGCGAAAATTTTATTAAAATATTCGCTTTTTTTAGCAGACAAAATTCCTACTTTCGTTTTCTCAACCGGTGTCGTTATATTTGCAACATGTAAAAATCGATATCACCCGCTAACTGTTTATACCTAACTAATAACCATTGCACTGTGTGCAGAGATAATCCGTCTTTTGTGCTAATTTTAATCATACATGTTACTGATAAATCCTAAACACATTATTTTACTGAGCAGTTTTTACTTTCGAACGGGTGTTTTTTTTGTATTGTATGATTACAATACTTGCTCACAAAATATCGGAGGTTAATGTTGATTTGTCTCTCTCAAGGCTTAAACCTTTTGGAGCAAAACGGCTAGTACAGTTGTATGACTATTTGAAATCAAACAGACAAATAATAAAAAATGGGTTTGAAAAGGCAGGAATTACACTGAAAACTAGCATGTAAAGAGCTAAATACGACGATGACTGTATAATGTGTATAATGTGTATACATGTACTTTATGCACCAGTATTTTGAAAATATATTGTAAATGCAAAAAAATTTCGGAAATGTTTCTATTTGAAATACATATTTTATAGATAACACCATTAAAATAAATGTATTTTCTCAAGTATAGCCTATTTACTTGCATTCCGGTATGTACCGGTAAAATATGGCCGATAGCAATGTCCGCATTATTTTTCTTAGAGTAATCTCCCCTGCCAAAATATAGAAAACGCGAAAATAAAAATCAGCTGTAGAAAGTCGCTAAAATTAGATTCGCTAAAATTAAATTTTGCCTAAAATCGCGAAATTTGCAGTACGCGAAAAAAACTGATATACGGTATGTGCTTAGCCCTCCTTTTCGTCTAAGGACAATGGATACCGACAATATGAAAACACTGACCGAGAAGAGATAACAGATCTGTCTGAGTACTCAAACGCTGACAAGAACACTTATTACATTAATTAAGGACAAGAAATTGGTCGTTCAAAAAAAGCATTTTATACTGTTATTATTATTATTATATGAAGTTGTTAAAAAATCAGCAAACAGATAATTAGGTTGTTTTATGTAACACTAGTTTTTTCCCAAAGCGCGCATTGAACTTCTGCAGAAAAAAAGTAAAATTGCTAGTTGTGGCATAATTTTTTGTCTTCTAAGCCTGCTATGACATACCTATTATTTCGGTTATCTGGTTTTATGCTTTTTAAAGAAAATTATTTTCAGCTCGCTTCACCGAATAAATACACGAACGAAATGACAAAAATAAAGAAAAGATGATTGTTTAACATATATGCACCTTTAGTGCCCTATCCCTAGATTTGAGGAGCTGGGACCAAGCGTTCTATATTTATTGATAGGAAACCATTTTGCTATTCAAGGACACTGTGACTATAGCCTTTGACCAGGCGACCTGAAAACTAAAGGGCTCATCTACAAGTCATGAACAACTTTATACAAAGTTTGAGGAACATGGGCCCAAGCGTTCTACACTAATTCTGTGGCAACAATTTTTGCTTTTCAAGATCGCTGTGACCCTTGACCTTTGACCAAATGACCTGAAAAACGACAGTTGATCATGACAAAACTACATACTAAGTCTCGAATCTGGGGGGCAAGAAATGTCTAGACATTTAGCAAACTGTTTTACTTTTCAAGGTTACTGTGACCTTGACCTTTCAACCCTAAAAGCTACAGGGGTCATCTAATTATCAAGACCAACCTACCTATGAACCTATGAAGTTTTGAGAAGCTTGGTATAAACGTTCTATAGTAATTGACCGGACATTATTTTGCTATACAAGTTAACTTTGACCTTGATCTTTGACCTTAAAAGCTATAGGAGTCATCTGCTGGTCATAGCCAACCTATACATCATGTTTGAAGAACCTGGAACCAATAGTTCTATTGTTATTGATTGGAAACCGTTTTTGTTTAATTAGTCATTCTGAACTTGACCGTTGACCCGGTGACCTAAAAACAAAAGGGTTTAATTACTTGTCATGACCAACCTACCCATTAAGTTTGAACAAGCTAGCACTAAGGGTCCTATAGTTATTGATCGGAAACTGTTTTGCTCTTAAAGGTCACTGTGACGTGAATCTGGTGACATTTAAAACTATAGGCCTCATCTACTGGTTATGACCAACCTACATATTAAGATTGTGGAACCAGGACCTGAGGGTTCTTTAGTTATTGATCGGAAAACGTTTTGTTATTCAAGGTCACTGTATCCTTGATTTCTGACCTGTAGTTTGTTTTAAAGCATTCAAAGGTCCTGTACTGTAAATGATCAACCTACAAACTAAGTTTGACTAATCTGGGACTAATCGTTCCATAATTATTGATCAAAACCATTTTTTTGCTATTCAAGGTTACTGTGACCTTGACCTTCAACTTGATGATTTGAAAAACCATAGAGTTCATCTACTAGTCATGACCAGCTTTTGTACTAAGTCTTAGGAAGGTGGGTCCAATGGTTCTCTAGATATTTAACAGAAACCAAAGTGTCTACCGACCAACCGACATTTGCAAAACTATATGCCCCTCATCTAAGACATACCCCTTATGAAAGAGGAACAATTTCAGTCACGCTATGGTCACGTTTCCTTACTTTTATTTTTATTTTTTCTCATAAGTCTTCAGAAGTACAAAAAATAGAGTACTGATGTAAACAACTTTTTTTTTCTTCAAAAACATTAACAGATTTATGCTTCTATTTATTTTTGGCGAATAAATGGTAACAGATTTTATAATTAAAAAGCAGTATTTCCGTTATTTCGACCAACACAAATACCATGTGGTGGCGTCCAATATATGCACCAAAAGTTTGTCTTGTATTGAATATGAGTGGACATAAATTTTACGATGTGAACTTATTGTAGAAATGCTGAAGACATAAATATTTGATTCAAGTTTCATCGGTCAATAAATATTGCATAGACGACAATATCTATCACTTAAATTGCTGGCATGACTCCTCCGATAAAAATACTTTATCATAAGGTCTGTAATATTAATTAAATTTCGCCCAAAGATGTCGACAGATAAAAGATGAGCATCAGGAATTGTGATTGTATGTTGTAGAGAAAACCTGAACCATCGTATTACATGTTTTTGGTTAAGTTTAACAAGAAAAACACATGTTTATCTAAATACATTTCAGCCTTACCGTTGCACCATAGTTTATACATAATAATTCCCCCGTTAGTCCTTAAGTCCCAGATTTTGGTCCGGAGCGTTACTCGAAACGTATTTGAGATATCAACTTAAACTTTAAAAGTGAAATAATCTAATTGAGGAGGAATGCAGTGTACATGAATGATAACACTACCCTTCATATTTTTTAATTATTGTCCTTTGTTATTTTTCATGCATAATTTTTGTCCGGAGCATGAATGAAAAAGTGTTTGTGACTTCATGGTTGGAAAGATCTTGTTGAGGAGGAGTGCACTGCATAAGAATGATTACTTTACCCTTCATTGTTCTCAAGTTATTTTTATGCTTAATTTTTGTCTTGAGCATACCTGGAAGAGTGTTTGAGATATCAACTTGAAATTTCACAGGTGGATAAATCTCATTGAGGAGGAGTACAGAACAGAAGAAATATATCTCTATCTTTCATAAAATTTTAGTTAATATCCTTTGTTATTTTTCATGTTTATCTTTTTTCGGACAATTACTTGAAAAGTGTTGGGATATCAACTTAAAACTTCATAGGTTGATAGATCTCATTTGGGAGGATTGCTGTGCACAAGAATGATAACTAGGCAAACACATTAGGCGGGAGAGGGTCATGTCAACATTGCTTTTGTTTTGAAATAAGTAATTCTTTAAAGTGTTCTGCGAATTTGGTCAAACCATTTCAAGTTACTCTAAATTTCTTAAATGTCCGAGAAAGGTCAGGCGTAATAAAAATCTGACAGTTCACATGTTTTATAAATCAAAGCTTAAGAAAACTTATGGATTGATTCTCTGAATCAACATTTGTTCAAGTTTCTCATGCCGCGCATGGTTTTCATACAGTGTAATCTCGTTTATGCAAAGTCGGCCACGTTTTGTTAGTCTAATCCAAAGAATAAACACCTAAACAGGTAGATAAAAACACTAGGTATAGCCAAATAAATCAGCAATTAAGGCGAAACAATCACCGCTGTAAAATCACAGAAAAAAAGGACATCCAAAACGCGGTCACAAGATACAAGTGCATCCCTTGAATAGACTTACTCCGGAACTCGGCAAATGTGGGTTTATCCCAGCTTACCCGGGGGTACAAACAAACTTTTACAGTTACAACAAGGCAACACGTTGATCAACCTTTTGTGAAGGGTTGTGCACCGTGAAGCCATAACGGTAAAAGTTTGTTTGTACCCCCGGATAAGCTGGGAAAAACCCACATTTGCCGAGTTCCGGATAACATCTATAAAGTCGTTATCTTTTTCGCAATCGAAATTGACAACTGCATACAATCTATATTACACTCCAATCGTATTTTGGTACGACATTCCAAATGATTAACGTGGTGTTTGGAGGTCTTTGAATATCTTTATTTGTTGTTTCAAAGTTTATTTGTGAAAATGTGGACTACAAGTTTTGCAACGCTTACATACTTTGATTTCTTGTTTCAAAAAATTATTTGTGAAATCGATACATTCATAAGCAGTAAGTAACTTTTTTTGAAAATGATATACACATTTTTCAATATTGAAATGTTAGTTTTAATTCCATTTAATATACCAAAAATAACATAAAAGTGCTGTAGATAATCTACGTTGATGACACAATTTTTCACAGAGCCATAGCATGACCTTGGAGTCTGACAACAAATGGTACTGAGATGTTGATATAAAAGAGAGGCCAATAAAGTCTCTTATCGCTTATCTGAATATCACTGCCCTAAAAGTTAAGAGGGCAAAGGTCAGTGACATGGAAAACAGAAGGCGACTGATAATTCGCTAATAGCTGAAGTCTTAAGATCTAAAATACTATGAAATAATAATCTAAAAGGAATTTAAATTAGGTTGACCTTCTAGTTTGAAAAACCTTGCTAAAGGACTTCACGAAAAATATCAGTATTGGGCATTACTGTTATGTATTTTAAATGTCAATCATTATACTCTGTGCAATATGATATACATGCGGGTATAAAACCACCCCTCGTAGTAAGTCTCTGAACTATAAAGTTGTTCTGTTAGTCTGTTTACAAACACACAAAAAAATCTAACGACGAGGAAGTTAAGTCATATTACAGTATAAGGTATGCATCTGTTAAATTTGCGATGAATGCTTATTATCTTCAGCAGCGTTTAAAGTATGGCAGTGGCGCTCATCTGACGCTTAGCCCCTTTGACGTACAATAGAATGCGTGTGAGGAATGTCTTCATCGTGCATTGATAAAATTGAAGAGGAAATGAGATTGCTAGATGTGAAAAAAATAGATTGTTACACAATTTTACGACTCAACAAAAGCAGACAAGCAATATATATTTATTTAGGAATATTGTATATTGTTGCGCGGACATCTATAAACTTAAACACTGTAAATGCAAAGAATTTTCAAAATATAAATCGAATGTATAGAATGGAAATATTGTACATGACTATGTGGCCTAACCGTCAAAAACGATTGTATTGTGTGACTGCGTGTGTCAATATAAATCTATGTAGAATATCTGAGACCCAAAATGGAACCTAAAATGATTGCAAGGAAAAGTATAAGTCCACTAGGCAATGCGTCATGCACAATTTTAATTGATAGGTCCTTCCGTATTTTATAACAACCCTTATATTCAGGCTTACTATATAATGCTGTTATGGTTTATACACGGTAAATACTGAAATAAAGTGAGAAAATATTTACGCATGATAGTTGCATAATAAATATATTTTATCGCGACCAGGAAGTAATATTTAAATTACTGTGTAAACACATTTCACATACAATTAAGTAGTCTATCCAATGCACAGATACTATCCACTCGTTAAATATCAGTTCATGTTGAACTGCACATGATTACATGATCGAAATGAAAATCTTATGGAATACTGTGTTTTATGGATATTTACTTATATCAGTTGTTTTTTCTGGTAAGTACGATTCTTCACAGAATTCTTCTATAGAATCATATGACTTATTTTTATTGAAAATGTATTTTTGAGATAATTCAAACTAATTCTAGTACGAGTTCAAAAAGTAAAGATTAACAACAAACACACAAGCACAACAAAAAGAAATAAGAAGCTGTAGTGAAAGGTAGGCTTCAATGCTGGAAATTATATATCTTTAACAAATGCTGTAAGTCTGTATTTTCCACGTAAAGGCACAAACACATCAAGGCAGGATGTTATCGGGACTTTTTACCTTGCAGTAAGTTCTTCGTTATCGACTGGATTCTTGAATGCTAACAATACCGAAGTAAATTGCCAAATGAGGGTTTACTCGGGGATAAGCTTTCTTATAAAACCATACAAGATGGGGACCCGTGCAAGCGTGGGCTTAGAAAGTCTACATATTCGCATTAGAAAAGGCATGCATGTAGCGAGAGAAAGACATGCTCTTATTTATCTGTATACTGACTAATCTACTACCTTTTATGTTGTGTTCGATACCGAAATCTTCAAAAAGGCTTGTAAATTAGAACAGTGAACCGGCGCAACATGTCCAAATGCTTTTACACAGAAATGTTTCCTAAAAATCCAGTTGTATTAATCTTCAACAACAGGCTTGATCATGTTTATAACTATAGAAAAGTAACACGGACGTATAAAATATGTAGATAGTGTGTTCAATATTTCGTGATTCACAGACTTTTCGTTGTGCCACCATTTTAGATGACATATTTCACAAGGCAGTCTGAAGGACAGCAATATGTCTCGGTGCATTGGCAAATGTTGGAAAGGTTATTGATGGTGAACAGGAATTGTGAAGTGAAAAAATTGTTTATGTATATAATATGAAAAATGTTCCTCACTTGGTTGATCACTACTTAAAGTTATATTACAATGCATGATAGGAAAAGGTATGTGAATGGAAGAGTTAATTCGCCAGATTGGCACGTCCAAAATTTCATGAAATTGTTTCGATTTGTTTAAAAGTTATGGGGCAGACACGAAATGCATGGCCTAAACTTTGAACATCGCCCCTACCAACTTAAAAAAATCCTGACCTAAATCATGATTAGGTTCTTTTTTAAAAAAAACAGGGGGAATAACACTGATACATGTATTAATTTTATAATGATTTGACATTAGTACCATCACTTGTTTGGCTTGCTGCTCAATGACACTTAAAACTTTGACCTCCACTTGTGTCCTTGACCTTCAGCTGGCCAGGTTGCAACAAAGGTTTTGCACATTGTCTTGATGGGATGAATATTTGACAAAAGTTTCATGAAATTCCTTCCAGGGGTTTAGAAGTTAAGGGGTGGACACGAAATCCAGATGCACATACATGTAATTTTGGTGGCGCCGTCACTTTTGAGATGATCACATCTGACGTTCCCTCGATAAAAACAGTCTAGGTTTACAGAAATTCAATGTTGACAAAAGTTATATATTTGCCAGTATAATAAGTCGAGTATTTATTTCAGATACATATTGACAGTATAAATGACCTCTTTGCGTGAAAGGTAATTGTCAAATTGTTAAATATTGGCCACGATGAGCGGATGTACTAAAAACATTTTTGTTTCCTTGGCTCATTTCCGATTTTAATATATTTTAGTTGACATTAGTTTCAAGTTCATTTACTTAG
Source organism: Cyclina sinensis (assembly GCA_012932295.1). Classification (NCBI taxonomy): domain Eukaryota; kingdom Metazoa; phylum Mollusca; class Bivalvia; order Venerida; family Veneridae; genus Cyclina; species Cyclina sinensis. Next base: position 2,155,952 of record JAAONU010000002.1, on the reverse strand, counting down.
GTATAGGTTGCTTTTCTTTTTTCCAACACATGAAGAAATAGAACTTATATTGTCGTATGTTCAAAATATTCGTTCTCTTTTTTAGCATAAAAATGAAATCGGTGTGGTAATTGTCTTTCTACAATGATTTGCATGATCAAATACGTTCCATTGACTGAGTATACAATGGGCAAAAATAGATTAAGATTAATTATCTTAGAAATCAGTACCATATTTTTTATTCTACTGTAGTCATTCAAACAACCGCTCAGTAAGACAAAGGAGCTGTAGTTCATAATGAGAGTAAACATTTGTCTTTAAACGTAATCATGATAATGACCTAGCAGTGGCTATCTGAATCAAATGAATGTCCTGGGTCAACATAAATGTCTGAATCAGCAGGAATAAAGTAGGCAACTGTTCGATTTCTGATTGTTTTTGAGGAGTAACCAAAACTATTTAATAAGTTTTGAGTTTTATTACTATTCAGTACTGAAGAAGTCATTTTCTCTCTTCTTCTTGATCCTTCAGAGTTTTTTATTCTGCAATATTCACATTAACGGTATTTTTAGTAACCAGCAGTATTTGTAACATTCTAGTATTTTCTGTACGTGGAGCAAGAACCCTAACAGATAAAATTCATTCATTTATACGCTAAAATAAAATAATAATAATATTAATAAAAATCTTGATTGGAATTTGTTCATCGTTCATTTCTATTATCAGGAATCAATGAATTATACAGTTTCTGAACAGGATTGTTCCATGCTCTAGCTTCTTTGTTATTCAGAGTGGATATATTTGATACAAACCCTTTAAAATACTTCTCATTTAAGACAAAAACAGCATGTGATTCCCGCATCAAGACTGGATTTCAACTGCTCAAATAATCCAAGTGCTGACAACCTGAAGGCGGCAGGTTTTTCTTTGAATGGATAAAGACATTACTTAGTATATCGGTCGTTTGTAAAACTTTCAAATTCCTCTGTGAACTCTATCGTGGTGTTGTTAAACTGGGAGCATAGTGGCCGTAGGATAGCAAAGAAGTGTGGTTGTCATAAGACAGTAATATGTGTCAACGTATTATCACAAATAGAAACCAGTTAGACACATTCATTATGGAATTGCTCGACATATTTCTTCAATTCAGTATATCAAAATAATTTTTACTTAGTTTGCTTTTTCTGTACTAGCAAACGTAACCATGGTTCATATATGAATGAAAGGAAATGCCTTAAGTGTAAATAAGAAAGCTTTGCAAAATCATGGCATACATTAGAATAATGGAATTATTATTAGTTATCAAGGTTTAAAACTCAATGCACAAATGTACTTTAAAGTATGCAGTGGCAAATGCTTTATGTAATCAGGGTTTATTTTCTTTTTTGGCCGTTGGCCGTTTGTTTTCACATTACTTTCCGGACTATGTAAAGGTATAGGTCAGCTAAGAGAAGATTAATACAATTAGTTTCGATTGGTGGAGTTAAAAATCGAAAGGTGCAGTCTAGAAAGGAAGCCGCTAGTTTTCATTTCTATGTTTTCTTAGCAATTCAATTTTTCGGTATGTACAAAATATTTAATTCAATTACACAGAAACATAGGATAAAAACACTCGTCGAACGTGATATTCTGAGAATCCTTCCAATCAATAATCATACTTTTTCCCAGACAACGAAAAAGTCGTGCCATATTCCCAGACATATTTACTCTACGTCTGTAATGTCATAAGTCAAAAATTACCGAACAAAACAAGTAAAGTTATTTTGATTTGGATTTGATTCAACAATTTTCTTTGTGATAGTATGTGAAATTTAAAATGAATTCCTTTAGATGTATTGTGAAACGTAGGTCAGCAGAAGATTACACTAATTGTCGTGTATGTCTCGTATGCGTCAAAAGTGCCTGTTGAATATAAATTTTGATACAGTTTAGGGCGGCTTGCGTAGCTCATTATATATTCAAAGCGATGACAGCTCATACATTTTTTGTGTGTTTAATTCTATGTCTGTTATGGAAACATTAATCTTGCTTTGTTGGTTTACTGTTTTTAATATAAGATAATAATAAAACACATAAATTTGCGAACTGTATCTACATGTATTATCATTCTAAGCATAAGACCAGCATTATCAAGACATGGACAAAACAACATTCGTAATAGTTTATAACTTGCTTAAGATGAAGGACAGAAACAGTTGCTGACCAACCTTACATGAATGTGTTAATGATGCCGACATGACACTAACGTTTGATCCCATGTGGTCAGCTTTTTAGTCTGTATAGAAGTAATGCTGCTATGAGTTTCCGTCTTGCTGTAGCAATTTATATGAATGTATTTTATAAAAATACGCATTAAAATTGTTTTCAAACTACTGGAACGAAGAATAAATATGCAAAAGAATATAACATAACCCAAGCAGTTTATGTATCTTTTAATGAGTGGATGGCAGGTTTTCTTTTTAAAAGGTATCCCGTACTATTCCTGCATACGAAATTTGTACAACACGGCCAAAATGGCCCTATATTCCTCACCTGTTTCAACAGATGCAAAACTCGGCCTCTACTGTGTTCAAAATAGTTTTAAATTAATAAGCACTTCTAAGATATCTACACACCAAATATTGGTCATCTAATAGAGAAGTTTTTGAGTGAAGTAATATTTAAATTCTCAGCCTGTGACCTTGATCTTGATACAAATGAGGTACCTACACACCAAGTTTGAAAAGACTTGTCACTGATAACTGAAATAAGTAATGGATCGTATGCAGTCGAAGTGAGCCTTCCTCAAAATCCGCTTGATTTTACATCTAATTCATGTTGGCTAGTGTACACAGTATAGATATATATGAGTTGTATATAACATGGAAACAGACATGGCGAACGAAACTTCAATTTCTCTTATTTGTCAAAAAAATAAAATAAAAAAGACTCAGGACATATCTTGTTTTGCTTTTTATGGCTCAGTTGCTCAGTTGATAAGAGCACCTGATAATAATTCGGAAAAGACGGTTTAGACGTTTTTAACGACCCTCGGTATATGAACCGTCAAATTCGCTCTAGTAATTTCAGGTTCAATGTTTGAAGATACAAATAAACGGATTATAAATAAGAATATAATTTTTACTTACGCTACTTTTGTACAATAAAACATTTTTCTATTGTTTAAACTGTGTCAAAAATGATATTTATGCACATAACCGGCTCCTAAACGCTGAAATCATTTTTATAAAAGGTGCAGCACTGTGACATCATTTTCAAAAGTGTTCAATCGTAACAGATTTGAGGAAACATGATTTTTTTGTAAAAAAAAATAAATCCATATCTGTGTTAGAACCAAGCGTGGGTATGCCAAAAATGTGCAAATTTCATGCATTACAAGTCGTTGGAGAACTCATCTGAGTGAGGCAAAAAAACGAACAAAAGCCTTTAATTCATTAGACTTTTTATGCAAATAAATGGCGTTTTTTATTGAATAATTAGATAAAATTGTCAAAGCTAAACAATGTGAGACTGTGATTTTCAATAAAATACTTTATGACGTTGTTGAGGCCCAGCCCATTTTGAATTCAGATATCATTTTTTGGTCAAATATTGTTTTTCTTGGTGACCTTGAAGTCGAGTTTTGATATGGATTTTCTGATACGAACAGCTATGACTCTGAATCAAATCTAAGGAATAATTTGTTGCCACATTTTGAATTCCGTCATCATTATTTTCAGTCACAAAGTTTGTATTGATGACAATTAGGTCGATTTTGAATATGAGTTATCTAAGGTCAGAAATAAGATCTCTGCCTTCAATCCAATGAACCTTGTGACGATTGAAGTTAGTCATTATAACAACAACAACAACAACAACTTTTATTAGCAAATATCGACAATAGCTTGCCTTTGGCTAATGAACAGAAAAAAATACTTCAAATATTGATCATATATACAAACATATCAATCAATTTTACATAAAACTATATCTATCCACAAATATATATATATATATATATATATATATATATATATATATATATATATATATATATATATATATATATATATATTCATAGTGATCAGAAAAAGTGTACATTTATAAGACATCATTTCTAACAGTATATGCTTCTTTACGATATTTACACATGTTAAATATAGTTTTGTTTTTGTTTGAACCCATCATACGGTTGAATAAATTAAGATTTGGCCACGAAATATGTGGCATGTATTTGGTACGAACATTTGAATATTTTTGACAGGTCATTAGAAAGTGGTATTCTGACTCGATTACATTACAGTTGAAATATCGACAAATTCTATTTATTCTATCAGTTCCTATATATCTCCCAGTTTCGATAGCTAGCGAGTGCGCTGACAGTCTGAAACAAGTAAATAGTTTTCTCAAATAATCATTTTCAATAAAATCAAGGTATTTTTCATAACTAAATTCTTTTTTTGAATTTCTCATAATAATCAAGTTTAGACATACTACGCATAGAACCACTCCATTCTTGCTTAAACTGATCTCTTAATCTGCATTTTAAGATACTCATAGAAATATCATCGTTGAAATTGTACCAAACATAGCCGTACCGAGAGCATCAAGAAGAGATTTAACATGCTATGCCCAAAATATGCAATTACGATTATATGTTTCTTGATATTGCAGTTGAAAAATGTTATAAATAAGCGAACTTTTATTTCTATTTATTTTCATCCAATAGTTCAAAACTCTCTCTTTACATAAGATAGATATCGGATATCTTCCCATTTCTCCAAGTACATCCATATTTGGTGTAGACATTTTAACACCTAGAATCTTTTTACAGAACTTCATTTAAATTCTATCTAGAACATCTGTATTGTAAATAGCAAAAACTTCAGCACAATATAGTAGTATTGGTTCTACCATTCTGTCAAAGAGCAACAGTTAAGTCTTAACATCAAACTTTATTCTAGAGAAGATTGAATATAGGCTGTTTACAGCTTTTAATGCGTGCTCTGATAAAGATTTCATTGCATCTGTCATAGACCCATTATACTTAAAGTTAACTCCAAGGTAACAAAATGTATCTACAACTTCTATTTTCTCATTATTGATAAACCAGTTATGCTCAATTTTTGTTTTTCTTTTTCTAAATACACAAATATTTGTTTTCTTAACATTTATTATCAGACTCCATTTAACAGATTTTACATATAAGCTATCTAGTTGCGCTTGGAGACTTTGTGCACTTGTAGTGAATACCACCATATCGTCTGCAAATAGTAACGTATATATATATATATATATATATATATATATATATATATATATATATATATATTCAGATAATTTAAATCTGCTTCTGACAGCGCATTAAAATCAAGGTTTACGGTAACATCGTTCACGAACAATATAAAAAGTATGGGCGAGAGTGGTTCCCCTTGCTTTAATCCAAGCGAAACATCAAAAAATCAGATAAGTTTGCATGCGTCTTAACACAAGCTGAGAATCTGTAATATATAGCCTTTAACATATTCACCATTTTGCTGCTAACACCAATTTCAAAAAACTTGTACAACAGTGCATCTCGAACAACCGTATCGAATGCTTTTTCATAAACGATAAAAGCACAATAAAGCGATTTATTTTCTGACAGCAATTTTTGAATTAAACTATGCGGAATAAACACACAATCTACTGTACTCCTGTTATTACGAAATCCGAATTGCATATCATTAAAAACTGGTGTATTTTCACACCACTTATCTAATCGATTTCTTAAACATAAATAAAATATCTTAGCCATGGTACTGATAAGTGAAATTCCTCGATAATTATTGGGATCGTTCTTATTCCCCTTTTTATGAATAAGGACTATAATGCCTTTTGTCCAACTTAAAGGATAAACGCCTTCACTATATATTTTGTTAAAAAAATTGTACTAAAAATGGAGTGATAAATGTCTTGGCATCAATGAAAAAGTCTGAGACTATCAAATCTATGCCAGGCGCCTTATTTCGAGATAACGAGGAAATGCACTTACAAATTTCATTATCATCGAAAGGTTTATCTAAACTATCTTTTACAATATAGGAAAATTCATCATGGGATAAGTCATTTAACATTGCCTCATCATGTGCTGGCTTATTTAAAATATCAGCAAGATATGCAGAAAACTGAGCTTCATCGATATGACTACTATTTGGACATTTAGTGTTTCTACACCTATTTACTTTGCTCCAGAATTGTTTGGGTGATTTCTGACTCAATTTAAATAAGCTTTGTTTTGTGTTTTTCCTTATGGAAATATTTAAATTTAGTCCTACGTTTAATATTACAAAAATGCCATCTGCTCTCTAAAAATGACATTCTATTCTCTCGACAAGGATTTTGGTTAAATTTTCGTTTTTCATAAAAAAATCTAGCTTTTGCATTTCTACATGTGTCATCAAACCTGGGATTTTTTCGCTTTTTGACATTGTTTCTCACTGACACTGTTTTTCCAAATACAGGAAAAGAGCACTCATACATGATTTCTGAAAAAAAACTGCTATGTTCGAACCTAAATTACCTTGGTTGTTTAAGATATCGTTAGTTTTTTTTTAACAAACATAGGTCTCTTTGATTCTAATACATCTAATAAGTCACGTGACCTAGTAGAATCCCAAAACAATTTATCATATTTCGTATTTTGTATCAATGGTTTATGTACATTGTTTTGACAATTTCAAATGAAATTGAACAATGATCCGAGAACTCGGTCATGCCCAAAACAGACATGTCTGATATATACTCGAAATTATTATATTTTGTAATTAAATAGTCTAAAACACTTGCACCAGTTCTATTCCTATTTACACAGTGGTATGTAAAGTCTCCCTTTTCTAACCGTCCGTTGGCAATTAATAAATTATGCTCTTTACGCATGCTGATTAGCTTATGCCCGAAATAGTTTATAACTGTGTCTTTAGATTTCCGCTGGTTTGGGGACGAAATAAACTCTGGCAAGTCTAAAAATCTATCAAGGTTAATATTTTCAACAAAGTCTAACGCATCCCCTGTACGATTATTCAAATCACCGCACAAAAATACTTCTCCTAATGCACTAAATCGTATTATGTCATCGTTTAATGCATCGAAAAAAATCGTAATCAAACAGACAAAGCTGGTTATTTCTGTATACTGACGACTCTTCAGGCGGGATGTAGCACGCGCATATGTAAAGATATTTCTCATCGTTTGCTTGGATGCCCTTAAGTTTAATCCACATAATCCCGTTACGATTAGTTTTTACCTGTTCAATGTTACAGTTAAGTGAATCCCTTACATAGATTACTAATCCGCCACAAATTCGTTTGCTATTTTATTGGTTTTCGGCCTCGGACAGTTAAAGGTAGTATAACCATTTATGCTTATATTTGAAGTACTAGAATTCCAAGTTTCAGAAAAGTGTAAGATGTCATATTTCGATATAAACTTTATAAATTCCTCACCGTTTAATTTATTACACAAGCCTTGTATATTCCATTGCAGAAAACTTATCGACTGTTCGGTCTGTTCCTAGCCCTCGGCTACGTCTGGATTTACAACGCTCGCACCCTGTGTTGATCGTCTCCCTTTAATGATAATGCGGTCATATGAAATTACCGCATCCACGCGTCTGGCTTTCACTAATTCGGGCACCGCCGTTCCTGTATAGCCTTGGGAAACTGGTCACATACCCTATAGTCTGTGACCTTCATTTTGTCAAACATTGATTGTTTAATTAAAAGTTTGTCAGGATAGAAGTTGAACTTCGCAACTATATGTCTATTTTTGCCTGCAGTATGTTTGCCTAGGCGATGTGCTCTATCGAGTTTAATGGTTTCTGACGCATTGTTAGTTTGCAGGTTTGTTTAAAAAAACTCTATAAGTTTTGATGAACAATTTTCTACCCTTCGTTCTTCAATTGTATTTTCCTCCGGGAATCCGAAGAACAGCAAATTGTCTCTCATTGACCTTGCTTGCAAATCGACTACTCCCTCATTAAGCCGCTGATTTTCGCATTTTTATGACAACGTGTCATGCACAAGACTCAGGTCTGTACCTCAAAAGTCAAGGTCACAATTGGGCTTCATAACCTCATTCTCATTATATTGCAGTATGCAGTAAAGGTTTTCTGTGGTCTGTATCTTTGTCATTCATGAATGAATTTTAAAGTAACTTGGCATAAATGTGTTGCACATTATGATGATGGGTTCGTAGGACACTTCGGCTTCAAATGTCTTTTCTGAAATAATGCAGTGATGGTCTTGTCCGGTCTGTTTTTGCATAGACCAGTAGATGAGCTGCATATATTTTTAAATTATTAGGATAGGTCAGGTTAACACTTCAGACTTCTAATGCTGTGTGTGTCAAAAAAATTGGGTTCAGGGCCACATGTCTGTTTTTCATTACGGCAATCGCAGTCATAATAGCTTCGCGCTTGACTAAGACATCTACATTTCAGAAAAGGTAAACCTTAATAGAAAAGGAGAATGCAGAATATATGGTACAAATATTATGTTATTAAAAAAATTATGTCTACTTATATCTTATTTAAGTGCCATTGCTTAAACCTAAAGTCCTTGCATTTGCATAGGCCACTAGATGAGATGTACTGAGGTCAAGTTTACTCTTTCGACTTCAAATGCCTTCTATCTAAAAATTGGGTGTCGAGGGTATATGTCTGGTTACAACGACAGCTCTTGTTTGTATTTTGCGTTATTATATACATGTATATAAAACCATGTACAGTGAGTTTTCAGATTGCTGAGTGGTCAAATCTAAACCTAGAAATCGTAGTCACTTCAAGGAATCTATTTAATTATTTTGGCCTGATAACCAGTAGTGTAAATGACCATATATATATTTATATATATTCATATCTTAATCTATATAAATCGAAGATGTCTACTAGGAAGTACCGTCGCCTCTTTTTCTATTTATCTATGAAAAGAGGCGGAGTCGTGCACTTTATAAAACTGATAATATACCATTACTTCCTCGTTTATCTACTACTAACAATATTTTCATTGAGTTTTGTTTTATTACCAGTCATATTACATGTGCAGAGAATTAGCAATGATTTTCACACAATATTTCACTAGGATGTATCTGCCTGTATTTATTGGAATACTATGTTTTCAGAAAGTCTAAGATATTTTGACAGTGTAGTTTGTGTATGCATTTAAAAAGTTAGTGGGACAGAGGCAGGTGTATCTCACTTTTTTAATAATTATTTTCCAGATACGGTCATTTTATTACGTAACGAAACGAAACTGCATTACTTGTCACTAATAAGGGCGAAGTGTAAAACCCGGAACAAGCCTGAAAAATATAGCATTTCTCGTGAAATCATGGGATAGGCTTTAAGTGCCTAAATACGCCTGCTAGAGACATATATTTGGTATTAATATCAAGTGGAGACTCAGCTTTTATACATATGTGAATAATTGTGATGGCTTAAGAAGAACTTATTTTATTTAGCTGTTGAAAATAGCATTACATGTCTGTTGTAAAATGTTCTGGAAATCATAGAAAAGGCTGTAAGTGCCTTAATACGTGTGCTAGAGTAGAATGAAAAAATGTTCTAGTATCTGTATTAATCTGAGACTCCCAGCTAATTAGTTAGTACATCATACGATATTTACAAAGCAAGGCACATGTTTTTTTATAAAGAAAAACAGAATTTCCCTAGATCTCAAATTTTGATCAGTTTGACAGTTTGACAAAATTTATAATGGTTTGTACTAGGTTTAAACTATAGGTTTTATGCTTTTTAATCATTAGACCTCATAGAAAATGTATAGTTTCCCAAGATTAAGCTCAAGGTATAAAATCAGTGGTGGTTGCTATTCAAAATTTTAACCTCATCAATTTCCAATGCATTACAAACTTATTTTATTACTTGTTACAAGTTTATATTTTGTTCTGATGACTGATGTGCACTCTTGATGATCTAGTTTCAATTGTTTTTTTAACTATAAAAGTTTGCATCAGTTTGCATAAAAAAAGAAAAAAAATAACAAGTTGTTGATTTTCTGTGTGCTGATCAAGTAAGATTTATGCTGAGTTTTGGATTTAAATTTATTATTTAAACATGGCTGAAAGTGGGAGAAGATGCAGAGTGAAGGCCCAGAATAGCCCTTTATAATTAATGCCTATCAAAAGCTTCCGGGGGGCTCAGCCCCCCTGGTCCCCCACCAGGGCGTTGCCCTGGACCCACAAGGGGGCTGAAGCCGCGCCCTTGACCCAAGGCCTATCGGCTGCTTCATAATTTTTATCCCCTGCTGTAAAACATAATGAAAACACTGTTGTATAGCATATTCTGCATACATTTTGTTTTTGTAATGAATTCCATTTTGAAAATCATGTAATTTAAATAATAAAACAGTCTAATACTTTTACTAGTATATGTAGTAATGGCAAAAATACAACAACAAATAATTTCAACCAACAATTAAAATTGTGAATATGTTAGAGTCATGTACAATTAAGGGTCTCTTGAATAAATTGAATATGATAGCAATTATATCAATTGCAATGAATTTGTGACAATCTGAATTTTTTAAACTGCTGTTTTTCATTTTGACAAACTAAAAAATATATTTCACTTATATCACGATAAACTCAAAATCATATCTGATTTTTTTTTAGATTTTAAGCTCTGAGTTTTTCAGCTTTGAGTGCCCGATGTCCGTCGTCAACAATGGATTCATTAACATCCCAAGGGTTACATTTTTTACCTATTTCTCATAAAACTTGATCAGAATGATTGTTTCAACAAGATCTTGGACAAGGTCGATTGAGTCTTGTCTAGGTCACGAGACCAAATCAAAGAAGAACCTTAATAAAACACTATAGAGGCCATATTGTTTGTTAAAATGACATGAAATCTTGTCAGAATGTTTTTTCTTGATATTATCTATGTCAATTTTGAACAGGGGTCATCCTGGGTAAAAAACTTAAGTCACAGGGTCAAAACATAGAAAAACATTTCAAACATTCTAGAGGCTTTATTTTCATTTCAAATATAATGAAAATTTGTCAAATAGGTTTCCTTGATGATATCTGGGTAAGTACCGAATATGGGTCGTTTGGCGCTATTAACAAGATCACGGGGTCAAAACAGAGAAAACGTATTTAACATTTTAGAGTTCCATTTTTCCAAATGTCATTAAAATTTGTCAGAATATTTGTATGGTTGGTATTTAGATCAAATTGAAATATTTGTTAAATTGAAACAAAAACTACGTCATTCGGTCAAAACAAATTTACATTGTTTACACTCTAGAGGCTACATTTTCATTCCAAATCTAATAAAAATTTGCCAAAATCTTTGACTTGTTGATATTTAGGTCAGTGACGTATATGGATCATCTAGCGTCGAAAACTAGGTCAAGGATAAAAAACCCTTGTTAACACTCTAGAGGCTACAAATTCTTTTAAAATGTGATGAAAATTTGTCGGATTAGTTGCCTTGATGATCTCTACCTTCGGACCGTTAACCGGTAATTCCGGGTAAAAAAATTAGGTCAGAGGGTCAAAACATAGAGAACCCTTGTTAATACTCAAACACTCTATTGGTTACACTTCCTTTCCTAATGTCATAAAAATTTATAAGAATGTTTGTCTTGGTGATATCTAGGTAAGGTTTGAATATTTTCCCCAGGGGTAAAAAAACTAGGTCATCAAGTTAAAATACAGATTTACCTTGTAAACACTGTAGATGCAATTTTATGTCCAACTGGCTTTAAAACTTGACAGTGATCTTTAGGTTGAGTTTGAATATGGGCCATCCCATGTCTTGAAGCAATGTCTTTCCACCATGTGTTCCAGATTTATGACCCCTTAGCAATGCAGATACTACTAGTGATTAAGGGCCATGAGTAAAAATAGATCAGGATGTTTGATCGACCAAAGGGCCTCTATCTACCTATTGAATACCAACCAAAGGACTTAAGTCAACAATTTAATATCAGTCAAGTGGCTTCTGTCTACCTTGTTAAAAATAAACCATATGGGCTTCTGTCTACTTTGTTAAATCTACCAAGGGACTTTACTCGTGCAAATTTAGACCAAGTAATATCTTTGTTACTAACAGTACACAATTACATTGTTTATGGGTGAACAACATAAACAAATCAACATATGCACTGGCAACAACTGCGGATTTATGCTTCACCTCATTGCCTTCACCTCATATCGTAAGGAAGCAAGTACACGTGTAGGAACGTAACTGTTGATTATTCTTTTGTTGGCACAGACATATAAAACGTCATTAATATTGCGTCAGATCTGCGTCAAACATCCAGTAAAATGTCACATTTTGGTTTGAATCGGCCTTATTTCTGAACATGTAAAAGTCATGACGTGCAAAAAAATCAAAGCACTGAAGACACTGAATTTGTTTGGGTCACAGAACCAGTAATCAGTTTTGCCAATATTTTCTTTTCCTTCCATTTTGCAGAAAGGTTGTTTAAAAGAGTTTATATTTTATAATTATTGGCTGATCCTATAAAAGACTCAATACTCCTCTACATGCTGCACCAGTGTACTCGGTATTAAACTTTGAAAACCGCTGTCCCACATGTCACTTTGTCAGTAGAGTGTAGTTTCATGTTAATAAATGATATTGCCTTTAAAGTTATGAATAATAATCAAATATGAAAAATTAAAGCGGACATTTATTGCAAAATTATGCATAAGAACGTCATGGTTCATATGGCACTGCACTTTTTCAATGAGATTATCAAAGTGTGAAGCTTCAAGTTGATAAATCAAATACTTTTGAGTGATTCATTATATTAAGGATGAAAAATCACAAAGGACAATAACTGCAAAATAATGCATAAGAAAGTTGGGGTATTTGGACAATGCGATCTCCTCAGTAAGATCTGTCCATCTATGTAGGCAAATTTGATACATTACAAATGGCAATATCTCTAAAATTATACAAAAGAGATCTATATAAATACCGTATGAGGTCTATTCATCTGTCGTTCCATCAAAGAAGTTTCAAATTGATATCGCCAATACTTTTTTAATTATGCCCTCGACAAATAACCAAACCAGGCAGTTAGCTGGTCAATTTGATTGCAGTATCCTGCCCCCGGCCGCTCTCCCTTCCCTGTGTTGGAAGTTGGCGGGGGATTTAATAAAATTGGAAATGAAAGATTGCCTAAGATCAGTTGTATGAAGTTGAAATACTAGACATTTAGTGTTAGTGTGCCAATCAGTATCTATAAGTAACCAAATTGCATCTAGTGAATGAATAATGTGTTGTCTTTTTTTTTGCTGTATTATTTATCCTCTAATACAAACATTTAAAAAAATCATCCAAGTGAACTAAATTGAAATTAATTAAAGAATACATTTGATGGCGATGTATGAATATAATAGTTCTAACAGGTCTTTGTGCTCATAAACAATTGTTTAACTGTTATAATGTAAAAGGAATTAAATAAACACGTGGAAGAGGAAATACAAAGATGTCACAAAATGTAATGGACAAACAGTAACTCCTCCTTCTCCCATTCAGTGTCAGGCGATCAAATTCTAACAAACAAGCAAGTCCGTAACAAAAAGATGCATTGCATTCTTTATATACCATTCTCATGGAGCGGATGTGGTCCAGTAGTCACGCGCTGGACTGGTAAACCAGGTGTCTGGAGTTTGATCCCCCGCTCCTCCACTAACATCACAAATAGTCTTTCGGATGAGACATTGAACCGAAGTCCCATGTATCAGTGCTATACAATGAGCATGCAGAAGAACCAGGTTGTGTCTTGAATGGAATGCTTTCTGTATCTTGCGCTACCCCCACAAAATAAATTAACTTATCTCTTCAGGGGGCGTCGGTCATAGTGTCAACCGGTACCGACGGTAAATAAACTGAAATAGATAGATATCTTTCTTACTTATAAATTTAACCATTACTGCTGACTGCCTATCGTGCATATTCTTTATTAATCTAAAGTTATATAAAATGATTTCCGTAAAATCGGGTTTTCCGTAGAATCGGGATAATTCTTTATCAAATTAAACTTTTTTCACGTCATTAAATCAAGCTAAATTTCATAAATGTTTCACATTGAGACGTAGTTTAAACATATATGGTATTTTCTTTAATCTATCTTTACTACTTTTTTAGCTCACCTGTCACGTAGTGACAGAGTGAGCTTTTCTGATCGGTCTTTGTCCGTCGTCCGTCGTCCGTCGGTCGTCCGTCCGTCCTTCCGTCGTCAACTTTTCATTAAAACAACATCTCCTCTAAAACCAATGGGGCAAATTTAATGAAACTTGCCTGGGATGTTCCTTGCATGAAGCTCTACCAAGATTGTTCAAATGGTTCTGGTCCATTGCATTTCTGGTTCACAGGAGCTAAAAATAGATTTTATAAGTTTGATCTTTAAAAATCTTCTTCTCCGAAACCACAAGGCCTGGAGCTTTGATATTGAGTATGAAGCATCACCTAGAGGACCTCTACCAAGTTTGTTCAAATTATGTCCCTGGGGTCAAAACTGACCCCACCCCAGGGGTCAGTTGATTTTACAAAGAGTTATATAGCGAAAACTTGAAAATCTTCTTGTCAGAAACAAGAAAGCCTAGAGTTAAGATATTTAGTATGTAGCATTGTCTAGTGGACTTCTACCAAGTTTGTTCAAATCATGGCCCCTGGGTCAAAAATGGCCCAGCCCCAGGGGTCACATGTTTTACATAGAGTTATATAGGAAAATCTAAAAAAAAACTTCTTGTCAGAAACCGTAAGTTATAGAGTTTAGATATTTGGTGTGTAGCATTGTCTAGTGGACCTCTACCAAGTTTGTTCAAATCATGGCCTCTGGGTGAAAAATGGCCCCGCCCCAGGAGTCACATGTTTTACATAGAGTTATATAGGAAAAACTTTAAAAAATCTTCTTGTCAGAAACCGTACGTTATAGAGCTAAGATATTTAGTGTGTAGCATTGTCTTGTGGACCTCTACCAAGTTTGTTCAAATCATGGCCTCTGGGTCAAAAATGGCCCCACCCCAGAGGTCACTTATTTTACATAGAGTTATATAAGAAAAACTTAAAAAATTTTCTTGTCAGAAACTGTAAGGCATAGAGCTTAGATATTTGGTGTGTTGAATTGTCTAGTGGACATCTACCAAGTTTATTCAAATCATGGCCTCTGGGTCAAAAATGGCCCCGCCCCAGGGGTCACTTGTTTTACATTGAGTTATATAGGAAAATCTTAAAAAACGTTCTTCTCAGAAACCGTGTTATAGAGCTTAGATATTTAGTGTGTAGCATTGTCTAGTGGACCTCTACCAAGTTTGTTCAAATCATAGCCATTGGGTCAAAATAGGCCCAGCCCTGGGGTCACTTGTTTACATAGAGTTATATCGGAAAAGGTTTTAAAAATCTTCACAGAAGAAACCATAAGGCTTAGAGTTAAGATATTTTGTATGAAGCATTGCCTAGAGGACTTTTACCAAGTTTGTTCAAATCATGGACCCTAGGTCAAAAATGGCCCCGCCCCAGGGGTCACATATTTTACAGAGAGTTATATAGGAAAAAATCATCTTGTCATAAACAACAAGGCCTAGAGTTAAGATATTTGGTGTGCAGCATTATCTTATGGACCTCTATCAAGTTTGTTCAAATCGTGGCCCCTTGGTCAAAATAGGCCCCGCTCTAGGGATCACATATTTTACATAGAATTATATAGGAAAACTTGAAAAATCTTATTGTCAGAAACCACAAGGACTAGAGTGAAGATATTTGGTATGCAGCATTGTCTAGTGGACCTCTACCAAGTTTGTTAGAAAAATGTCCCTGGGGTCACTACTGGACCCGAACAAGTTTTAAATAACAATATAAAAGAAAATCTTTAAAAATCTTCTTGTCTGAAACCACAATGCCTAGAATTTTAAAATTTGGCACGAAGCAAGCTTAATTAAGCTTTTTCAAATTATTAGATAAGGTTAAAGGTCACGGAGGCTAAAAGTAGATTTATATACTGTACCTCATAGAGCCTTAATTTATAGACCAATATCTTTGATATTTAGTATAGAGGTTCCTTGCATGGACCTCTACCCATGGGTAGGGTTTTAGATCACTCGGTCAAGGTCAAGGTCACCCACCATAGCTTATAATAGATATTTCTACTTTCTGTCATTAGAGCCTTTATTTATTGACTGATATTTTACATATTTGGTTTGTAGGCACTTACACATTTTCAATTAAAAAATGAAATACTGCTTAACAGCAAACCTATAGCCAAAGTACTCAGGTGAGCGATCCAGGGCCATCATGGCCCTCTTGTTTACCAAGAAGATCTAAAATGATTTCCGGAAATTCAATGTTTCTTTCCGCGTTTTCCGTAGAATCGGTCTTTTTCTTTATCAATTTAAACTTACTGAGCGTCATTAAATCAATGTAACGGGGTCAAAATTTAGTGATCTGTAGCCTGTAATTTTAAATTGTTTAATCCAACAGTGTTGTAAAATAAATAGAGTACAGCCAGTTCATCGAGTAGACCTTCCGGTTAGATTTTTGTATAAATAGATAGATTTTTTAAAAACAGATAGTAGGAGTGGATGTGGTCCAGTGGTAACGCGCTGGACTGATATACCAGGCGTCCCGAGTTCAATCCCCCGCTCCTCCACTAACATTACTAAAAGTCTTTCGGATGAGACATTAAACCGAGATCCAATGTATCAGTGCTATACACTGAGCATGTAAAAGAAACAGGGGTTATCTGTCATGCACGTCTGATGACGGATATTTACGGAAGATCCCGAAGCAATTCAACCGTGTTTGCTCGTGCAATTTGGTGAACACTTTTTGTACATGTCCAATCGTTTTGTCTGTCTTATATGTTTGAATGTAAGATTGAATGAGAGAAAGGAATACATTGGTCTTTTAAAAATTTCTTTGCTCTTTCACCGCACAAATCTATTAGCCTGCACTACGACTTTCTACTCTTACGAGTTCAGAAGTTATTGTCAGAGAAATTACTTTTTCTTGAATAAATTTATACTTATTCAAATTATTTTGAATAACTGTATTAACCAAACGTTTTGGCAAACTTTTATACGGAATAAATAGCGAACATACGCCGGGGCTTTGGTAATTTTATTTACCCCTGTGACATTGGTGGCCAGTGTGGCTTCCGTCGGCCACAGTGTTTGGACGGTACTGAGGATCGAAGGTGATCTTAGATGGGATTTCGAAATGAAGGATTTTGAAATCAGGAGATCAGTCTTTTAGAAGGATAAGAAATTGCTGTATTCTTAGAAGGATGTAAATCCGACGATTTTCACAGAAAAAAACGAGGATATATGGAAGTGAATAAGAGAGGAATTTTCATGGAGTTTTAACTGGAAAATATTACTTAGTAATTAATATAATAATAATATAAATAATTAATAATTAATAATAGAAGTTACTACTACTGACTAAATCTACCTTATATTTCCCCTTGGTTACATAATCCTTTGAAAATATATCATACATAAATCAACTAGAAGCAAATAGAATCTGTACTGAAGCGCCGATTACTAATTATTTTGCTACGTTTGTACATTTGCACATGATTTGAGCGTTGATACCTGAATGAATTGAACAAAAAACTACAGATAGTGCTAAAACATCAAAAATAAAAAAAAAACTTTTTATACTGTTACAGTCGATGAACCAGTTCCGGACCGGTACTAGTTCCGGTCCATTTCGTGTATTTTTTGATAAGTCGACAAGATTTTAGTATGGTCATGAAGTATGATCTTTTTCCCGTAAAAAAGATACTTTCCGCTGTGATGTTAAACATTCAAAGTCACTCTAGGCTTGAATGTTTGCAACAAGCATTCATAAAAATAGAGCGCAGTAATGGCGGTCAAAATGCGTGACGATTAAATAAATAGAAAGAATAGCTTGAAAATGTAAGCAATATGAATAAATTTGGTTTTGATATCTAAAAACATAAGTATTTTAACGATAGATATTACTGTGTCATGTTGACAATTCTAAATAAGTTAGAAATCGGGTTTCGTACGCGGTTATAGGCATGACCACTTCCGGTTCACCAACTTCAATGTTTTTGTGTTGTATTTTTAACAGTAGACTTTCTGTTGATAGGGAGTTTATGTTACACATGTTGCATTGTACTTTTATTCAAGAAATTAAAAAAGCCTACAATTGACTGTTTAAGTGTATATTTGTTTTAAAGTTTTTATTTAATCATCATTTGTTGGTTTGAATGAGAAATTCAACTCTAAGTAGTATTAAAATAGCCCAAACAGGACAGACATGACTAATTTGTTGCATTCACAGTTTTTGGAAGATTAATAGTATTTTAAGACAACCCGCAACAACAAAGGTCAAATATTATATCATAGGTGGCGCTGTTTTCTAAACTGGTTCAAAGGTCACGGAACTTTTCAAAGGTTAATGGAAACCTGTATGGGTGATTTAAATCTAAAAGAGTGTTTGATTATTTTAGATGAAGTTCTTATTTTTTCACAGACATCTGAAGAGCACATCTCCAGGCTTGAATCTTGCTTTGAACCCCTAGAAAGACACCGTCTAAAATTAAAGCCTTCAAAATGTAAATTTTTCAGCACTAAGGTTTCATATTTAGGTTATGTGGTGTCATCTGAAGGTATTCACTCAGACCCTGAGAAGAAAGCTCCTTTGAAGAATTGGCCAGTACCACAAGGAATCAAATCTTTGAGATTTTTTCTTGTATTTACAGGGTATTATCGACGATTTGTCAAAGATTATACTAAAATTGTTAAGCCCCTGAATGAGCTTCTTGTTGGGCATCCCACTAATAAAGCAGCCAAGAAGTCAAAGAAGAAGAAAACTCCATGGATTTGGGGAAAGGAGCAACAGAATGCCTTTGATACAATTATTCATAAGTTAACCAATCCACCAGTACTTGGCTATGCTGATTGTTCTAAGCCATTTGTTGTTATTGTAGATGCTTCGACAGAAGGACTAGGCGCAGTTTTTTACCAGGAGCAAGATGGTTTAGAACGTGTTATCAGTTATGCCAGCAGAGGTCTGCGCACCAGTGAAAAGAACTACCCGGCATACAATTTGGAATTTTTATGTATGAAGTATGGTAACAATTTTATTGTGAGAACAGACAACAACCCTCTTACCTACATATTTTCAACAGCCAAGTTAGACGTGACTGGTCACAGATTGTTAGCTTCTCTCGGCAACTACAACTTTAAAGCAGTATACAAGCCAGGGCATCAGAACCGTGATGCGGATGGGTTAAGCCGTATACCACAGGTACAGTAAGAAGAGGTCATGTTTTTTGATGTTATTAAGGCCCTTTGCTCAGAGGCCAAAGCCAGGACTGATGCCGAATCACTGGTTCTGACAGAAGATGGAAAACTGGAGGCAGACAATACAGATCCAAGTTTCCAGGCTGCTGAGATGTCTGACATAAACTGGAAAGAACAACAGTTGAAAGATCCTGTTATCTCCAGAATATATACCATTGTTGATGAAAGAATTCATCTTACCAAGGACCAATTGAGACAAGAACCCAACAAAATTCAGAGATACATTGTATTTACGACATAGGAGTGCGTATACTATCAAAAACAGCGTCCTTTATCGACAGAGTGAAATAGATGGAAAGAAGGTATTCCAGCTAGTTTTACCTGAAGCTTACAGAGAATGGGCCATGAAAGGACTAAATGAGGATGTAGGACACCAAGGAAGAGACAGGACACTTTGGTTGGTGAAACAAAGATTTTTTTGGCCAGGCCTAGAAAAGGATGTCATAGGAAAGGTTCAGACTTGTCCTAACTGTCTAAGGAGAAAATCACCAACCAAGGCCCAAGCACACCTGGTACCATTTCAAAGGTCATATCCCATGGAACTAGTATGTATTGGTTACCTTTCACTGGAGAAGTCAAAAGGTGGCTACGAAAATATTTTAGTCATCACAGACCACTTCACACGGTATGTTCAAGCCATTCCAACTCGCAACCAGACGGCACAGACGACTGCTAGAGTCTTATTTGAGATTTTTTCTCACACTACTCTTTTCCAGCAAGGCTGCATAGTGACCAAGGAAGAAATTTTGAGAGTAAGGTTATCCGGGAATTGTGCAGCATTGCTGGGGTAGAGAAAACTAGGACTACACCCTATCATCCCATGGGAAATGCAGTCATGAGCGCTTCAGTGGCACACTGCTAAGTATGTTGGGTACCTTGGATTGAGCTGAGAAGTCAAACTGGAAGGACCATGTGAGGCGATTAGTTGACAACTACAATGCTACTCGACATGAGTCCACAGGTTACTCACAACACTACCTTCTCTTTGGGTGGCACCTACGCCTGGTTATAGATGCCTTTCTTGGATTTAAAGACTCAACTGAAAAAGCCAGCACCAAGGATAACTATGCTACCAAACTGAGGAAGCGCCTACAATTTGCCTACCAAGTTGCCAAAGAAAATTCTGACAAGCAGTCTAACCAACATACGTTACACTACAACAGCAAAGTATGACACTCCAATTTACAAGTAGGAGATAGAGTTCTTATTAAAATGTAACATCAAAGAGAAAATTGGATGACAAGTGGCAAAGAGAGCCTTATCTGGTTACAGAAATTCCAAATCATAATGTACCAGTCTATAGGGTGAAGAAAGAAAATGGTAAAGGATCTGTGAAGACCCTACACAGGAATCTTCTTCTTCCTCTCAACCCCATTCCATATGAAGATGTCATTCAGGAGAAACAAACACCCAAACCTAGACAGCAGAATAGATCTGAAAAAGTAAAGTCAGATGAACTTCAGGGAACAGACAAACTAACAGAAACTGATTCAGACAGTGGTTCTGATACAAGTGAGATGATCCCAAGGTATATAATACCAGCAAGGAGAAGACCGTTACCAACGGCAGCGTGTTATTACTGCCAGACCGGTGCAGCCATCTAACATCCCACATGTTATTTGTGACGGTGAATCCAGTAATCATTCTACTGGTAGGTCCACCCTTGTTTCTGATTTTCGATGGGATCCACCTAGTTTTAATGACTCAAGTTTATCTAGGTCTAATACTGGTAATTCTGAATTTCATTTTTTCAGATTTATATAGCCAAAGCCACTCATCTACAGGTCATAGGTTTGAACCCGTCAATATAGATGCCAGCCCCCAAGTAGAGCAACCTGTAGAACCAGTTCAAAGCCAGAGACCTCAGAGACATAGGAAATTTAGAGAAATGTATTGATAATGGGTTTTTCAAGTATCTGCCAATGTTGATATTGTCCCTCAACAGAGTGAAATTTATTTTGTATAACAAAGGAAGAATGTCACGGGTTTAGTTTTCAATTTTAAATGTTTATTTTTCAGATGTCTCATCTTGTAGTTCTGATCTTTAAGTTTCAGACTTACTACATACTGATATTTCAGGATAAATATTGTATTTATACTGACTGTTTTATTTTAGGCATCTATGAAGAAATTTGACATGATTGCAGAGTGTTACACGCATTGTAATATTTGTTTGTAAATTGTATTTTGCAAAGTAACTTTTATTTTGCAGTTCCTATTACAATTGTTTTTAGCTTTCTTTTAGAGTTAGTTTTCATGTATTTTGTCAATTAGGTTCTAGAAGGATATGAGAAAGAATTTAAAATGTATGTGTTTGTACGTATTAAAGTACCTTTAAATTATGAAATTTTAGTCTACACCTTTACTTTCAGAAGTTCAGGTTACACCTTTAATTTCTGCAATTTTGACTCATCACCTTTAATTTCAGCAATTTTTGGTTCAATGCCTTTAATTTTACAATTTCAGGACCTTTATTTCGGATAAAATTGGGTAAACACCTTTAAAAGTTTCTGATAAACAAACTGCTTATCTTATTTTAATTTCGGCATCACCTGAATATGGTTTTCAGCAGCAGTAGCTGAAAATAGTTAAATGATTCAAAATTTCATTCTTAAAATGTTTTGCATATGAGATAGTTCAGTACTTTTACAGTGAAAGGAATTATTTTCAGATGCAATTTATGTTATTTTTGATATAATATTTTTTTCTGAAAGTTATGCTAAATATTTTAATTTCAAGTGTCAAAAGCAACACGTTTCTTTATGTATACTGGGTACTGTAGTTAATTGTAGATAGTATTGCTTAAGGAAATGTCAGGAGACATTTTCCCCAAGCAGGGGAGAATATCACGGGTCGAAACGTTTTATGTTAGATTTTATTTTAATGTTAAAGTACGCCGTGCCGTAAGCCTCATAAGAGCGGGAAATGTACTCTTAACCTTCGCGCATGCGACAAAACTTTGTTTCATTTATTTTAAGTGTCGTCTGCTATGTAATTGAATCATGAATTATCTGTCATGCACGTCTGATGACGGATATTTACGGAAGATCCCGAAGCAATTCAACCGTGTTTGCTCGTGCAAATTGGTGAACACTTTTTGTACATGTCCAATCGTTTTGTCTGTCTTATATGTTTGAATGTAAGATTGAATGAGAGAAAGGAATACACTGATCTTTTAAATATTTCTTTGCACTTTCACCACGCAAATCTATCAGCCTGCTCTACGACTTTCTACTCTTACGAGTTCAGAAGTTATTGTGAGAGAAATTACTTTTTCTTGAATAAATTAATACTTATTCAAATTATTTTGAATAATTGTATTAACCAGACGCTGTGGCAAACTTTTATACGGAATAAATAGCGAACCTACGCCGGGGCTTTGGTAATTTTATTTACCCCTGTGACATGATCATCAGTTACATCTTTGTAATTGATACATGATTCAGATCACTAAAATTGTAACAGAATACAAACACCAGACAAAGTCAGGTCCTATTACTAAACCTTTGCTCTAAAAATACCAAAAAGAAAAAGATAGTTTGTTTCACATATTAGACTGGACAAGTAGTGAGTTCCAAGAAGGTACTTTTACTTCAACTTATAACTGCCGAAAGTCAAAACTGACTATACTAGGCAGGCGAGGTAGCCAAGCACCAGTGTGTTCAAAGAATCATACTTAAAGGTTTTATTTACTGTTCAATAACTGCAACTGCTTCTATGCATTCCTATATTTCTCATGCAATATTCAGAAGAATGATCATTATCAAGATCCACACTGCATGTCATCAGGTTTTTGGAAATTCATCATTTTGGCAGAGTTATCGCCCTTTGTTTAATTTCACTTAATTATGCTTCTGAACGCAACTCCTATAATTTTTAATTCAACTATATATTTGCCTCAAAATCAGAAGTTGGAATATTAGAAAATGTGTTGAAACACTTTCTGTAAAGACGTGTGACATGTGGGTACAAAACACAAGATCGATATCTTTTAAAACACACCAGTTTAGGAATTGTTTTTTCCAGTTATGCAAATTGGTAAAAGACAATAGTCTTACTCCTAGAAGATATGTCTACTTTGCTCAGTTCACAGACTGCAAACAATCTTGGGATAAATTATCAAGGTAACATCATTAAGTTATGAGCTACTATTAATTTGGAAATTGCCTTTTTTTTTGGGGGGGGGGGGGGGGGCATTTGTGCATGTGACACATTTCTTGTTATGCTTTATAATTCTAGTATTTTTGTCATCCAGGTTCTGTCTTTGCTGAAGTTGTGATTTCACCTGTGAATGTTAGTGTATCAGAGAATGAACCTGTACCACTGACATGTAGCCTTACTGGAACTACAGAAATTCCTAGTTCTTTCTCATGGTATTTGAAATCACCATCACAGACAGCTTCTGTTGCTGTTGGAATTCTTACATCATCTTGTCAAAGTGCCATTGTACCTATCAACACGAGCTTATACAACTATACATGCTCTACTAGACACAGCACGTGGACCATCAAGAAAGTGACCAGGGAGAACCATGGAGACAGATACCAGTGTAAAATTGACAAGGCTTCTGGAGTAGACCACAGTCGTTACACGTTCTTGAATATACAAGGTATGTTGTTAATTTAGAGAGTTGTCTGGTTTGTTTCATGCATAACTAACAGTTAAATGCCATAACACAAAATGTTGGTTTTCCTACCTACATTGTTATGCCCCTCATCGAGGGTGAGGGGGCATATAGTTTTGCAAATGTCGGTCGGTCTGTCGGTAGACACTTCGTTTCCGATCAATAACTAGAGAACACTTTGACCTAGGTTCACCAAACTTGGTATGCTGGTTAGTCATCACCAGTAGATGACCGCTATTGATTTTTAAGTCATTAGGTCAAAGGTCAAGCTCAGATGGACCAGCATCCTAAAACGATTTCCGATCAACAATAAGAGAACGCTGTGACCTAGGTTTACTAAACTTGGTATGCTGGTTGGTCATCACCAGTACAAGACCTCTATTGATTTTGAGGTCATTAGGTCAAAGATCAAGATCACAGGAACCAGTATCCTAAAAACGGTTTCTGATCAATTACTAGAGAACGCTTTGACCTAGGTTTACGAAACTTGGTATGCTGGTTGGTCATTGCCAGTAGATAACCCGTATTGATTTTGAGGTCATTAGGTCAAAGGTCAAGCTCACAGGGACCTTCATTCTTAAAACGGTTTCCGATCAATAAATAAAGAACTCTCTGACCTAGGTTCACCATCTTGGTATGCTGGTTGGACATCATCAAAAGATAAACCTTATTGATTTTGAGGTCATTAGGTCAAAGGTTAAGCTCACAGGGACCTTCATCCTAAAAACGGTTTCCTATCAATAACTAGAGAACGCTTTGACCTATGTTCACTAAACTTGATATGCTGGTTGGTCATCCCCATACGATGACCTCTGTTGATTTTGAGGTCATTAAGTCAAAGGTCAAGCTCACAGGGACCTTCATTATTAAAACGGTTTCCGATGAATAACTAGAGAATGCTTTGATTTAAGTTCACCAAACTTGGTATGCTGGCTTGTCATCACCAGTAGATGACCCTTATTGACTTTGAGGTCATTAGGTCAAAGGTCAAGATCAAAGACTTTTATCCTGAAAACGGTTTCCGATCAATAACTAGATAACACTTTGACCTAGGTTCACTAAACTTGGTATGCTGGTTGCTTATCACCAGTAGATGACCCCCTATTGATTTGGAGTTGATTTGGTCAAAGGTCAAGCTCACAGAGACTTTCATCCTAAAAACGTTTTCCAATCAATAACTAGAGAATGTTTTGACCTAGGTTCACGAAACTTGGTATGCTGTCTGGCCATCACCAGTAGATGACCGCTATTGATTTTGAAGTCATTAGGTCAAAGGTCAAGGTCACAGGGACCTTGATCCTAAAAATGGTTTCTGATCAATAACTAGAGAACGCTTTGGCCCAACCACAAGCAATTAGGTGCTGCTGGGGGGCATGTATATTTTACAAACATTTCTTGTTAAATAACGGTTTTTAGTGTATGTACTCCAAAAAGTCTCCTACTAAAAACTGACATGGAACAATAATAGGTTGTACTCACAAGAATCACCATGTGCTCTTTTGTTATATACTTGATTGTGGTGAAAATATATCTGTAAATCTTTTTTAAATCATGCAAATGTGAGAGGTCATGGATCCATCAATATCCCTTACTTTTGTGAACAGTTTATTTGATTTCATTATCTCAATAAAAACATATAGTTTCGTATTAATGAACGCGGTTTATTACAAGAAAAAAAGTATGTTTTCCAAATTAGAATTAGAATGCAAAGAAGACAAAACATATTTCATTTAATAGAAGTACAAGATTTAAGTTTAAATTGAAAAAAAATAAATAATATAATCACATCTTTAAAAACAAACTTGAAAGCCTTTTTAATGAGAATGTTCATTTCATTTCCTTGATTTTTTGAAAGGACTATATTTCTGGCTAAAGTAAATGGCTTTTATGGGGCTCCCGCCAGGGGACATACCTCATCCCTGAGGCTTGGCTTCATTCTGTTTGCATTGTGATCATTCAGGATGGTCCAGGACAAACATTTCAACTTGGTTTTATCTTTAAACGTTGTTGTTGACCACACTTTATACAATGGTGTTTCTTGTGAAACATGTGCAAATGATATTATAAGTAAAGAGGCGGTTAACAAGAGGCGGAAGTTTCTATATAGACAAAGTAGAGTGTTAAAACAAAATATGAGAAAAATATTATGTTACTCTTTAATTAAGCTGATTTGAATATGCCTACTCAGTATGGTACAATGGAATCATATGAAAGCTCCAAACATAGTTACAAACTACTCAGAATAAGTGAATGAGTTTATATTCAATTATTCTCCAAGTACTTAACTCAAATTATAGAAAATAAAGCTTGTTAAAGATAAAAAAGAGTAAAATTATTGCCTACAAAAGGTGCCCATCCTACTAATCTTTTAGAATTACTAATTTTCATTCTTTAAACACTAAGAAGTGTATTCGAGATTATTTTGTACCATGAGATATCTCAGCATCAGCAACCTTTTTTGTGTCACCTGCTACAAAGTGGCGCAACATATAGGGATATCTCCATCGTCCGTCCGTCTAGTTGTGCATGTCATCAGCATTTTCCAGTTCATTGATTTTTATCAGAGTTATTGCTCTTTAATAATTTTATTTTTAATGTTTGTCCAGACTACTTAATGGGTTTTTCAGTTGAATGGGTTTTGTCTGAGTAATGGCCCTTAAATAAAAAAATATTTCGGTCCGTTAATGATTTTTATGTCGCCTGCTTCACAGTAGCTGTGACATGCTTTTAAGTAGCCGTGACATATAGGGATCACTTCTTCATCGTCTTTCAGTCTGTATGTCCATCCTTCTGTCCATCCATCACAAAACTAGTCCGGACTACTCCTCAGAAAGTACTGGTGCAATTTCATCCCAGCTTTACAGGAATGATAAGTACCAAGTCTAGTTATGCATATCTTCGGCATTTTCCAGTTCAATTATTTTTATCAGAGTTATGGCCCTTTAATGATTTTTATTTTTAAAGTTTGTCCAGGCTACGTCTCTTATACTACTTAAACAGTTTGAATGAAATGTAACAGGATTGATCGGTACCTCAAGTACTTGCGTATATTTAACGTTTTGTTCGGTTGAATGATTTTTGGCTGATTTATGGCCTTTGAATAAAAGAAAGAAATCACGTCTCAGTACAACTGCTTATTTGGCTATCATCAGGCGACACATGTGATCACTGATCGCCCTTGTTTAAAAAAAATAGTTTACTTGTATTGAATGAACTTCCTGAATTTGTCAAGTCCCATTTCAAATATTTAAATTTATAAAGAAATGTTTAAAGTCTTTTTTATGAAGGTTTCGTTTAAACAGATGATTTCTTAGATTTAAACAGTAAGGTTACTGTCTTATAGCATTGCTTTCAGTGTAGTTTTGCAATTCATTGTTTGATTTTGTATGTATGCAATTCGTGACACATTGACCTTTAAAACCATAGTACGATTATGAACAGTATAGGTATAGGAATATGATTTTTCACCCATCATGACAGCACCATAGAAAACTATCGGCCGCATCATACTGTCATACAATTTGGTAAACACTTCACATAACTGCATATGGAATTCTTTCAAACTTTTTGGATCTAACAATAAGTTAAATATAAAATATATTTAAATCAATTAACACGCTTTTAGTGTTAGCCTTATGCAGGAAATACAGACTTTGGCGTTTCGATATGATATATTAAATCTAAGCAATATTCGGGAACAAAGATTTTTATCTTTTTACATGTAAGAATTTAACAATTCTCTTTGAATAAAAAACAAAAGGAAATTTTACAAAAATAACACTTACTAATATTGAATTCTATGTTGAAACATCTTCATTTCAATGTCAAACATAACAATGAAATCGTAAAAACATGGAACATGTATTTTAAATTGAAAGACCAAAAATAAAGTACAATGAAGGCAGCTTAAATGAAAATATACAAATACACAACTTCATATGGCAGAAAATTCACGTGTAAAAAAACAAAGTTTCAAGTTAAAAACTGGAAAATATTTGAGCTTAGGAATCTCAAACTTGATTCTGTACTCGGTAGTTGGTCTTAACCCCTTGTCAATTTTCATGTCACAAAGTTAAAGGTTGAGATTATTACAGTGATATAGAAAGGCAAAACCATGTCCAATCAATATCTGAATAAAGGCCAAGGTTTTTTGAAACTTTGTAAGCATGTTGTTCAGGCCAAGTAGATGACCCCCTATTGTTTTGATGATCACAAGTTTAATGGTTGAGGCAACAGTGACCTTGAATACCGAAATGATTTAGAATCATCAAGCAGAGAATGTGTGGGCCTAACTTCCTCATATTTGGTGTGCAGGTTTTTAATCACCAGTATAATTTTAGGGGAAGGGGATACTTGAACCTTGAACAGACTGAGTCACAGTGTGCCCTTATTTACATGGCCATCACTGGTTAATTACTAGCAATGAGGTGCATTTTAGGCATGGGATATAAATTCTACAAATATATCTTTTTTCTGTATATTGTTCAATCTGTTTGTCTGTAACTTTGTTATGGATTGCTAAAATTAAGCCTTAAGAACTATCACTTGCCAAGCTCAAAAGTTCACTTGTTAATAAAATTCTTAATTATTTATGAAAGTTCTAGTGAGCAATTGATAACAGTTAAATAGTTCGGAGCTGTCATTTTCACTTGCCATTTCTTTCAGTACCAGTATCATCAGTAACCATGACAGTTCCAAGTACTGGATCAGTAACTGTAAGTGAGAATGTGTCTGAAAACTTTCAATGTATAACATCTGGAGGACTTCCGGCGGCAACAGTTACCTGGTACAAAGATTCAGGAACACCTGAGACTACCAGTGATGATACAGAGATTTCCTCAAACATTCAAACATCATCACATAGTGTAAATGGTCTAATAGAGGTTACAAGTAACTTGATGTATTCTCCGACAAGGACTGAGAATGGCTGGAGGATTTATTGTACTGCATCAAATGCAAATGGACAGACATCACTTGTCTCACAGAGAAAACCACTGCTTAATGTTCAGTGTAAGTTTTTTCTCAGATATTTCACATTGACAGAGCCTATTTTGAAATATTACGTTCCCGGTTCATGATGCACAATAAGCTTTCTGGTTATATTTGACAGTTTCAGGTTTTTCAAGTTTCATACAAAAGGAACTTCCAGAATTATTTTAAGATATATTGAATCTAAATTCATTGAATCTATGATACATAAATAAATAAAAGAAGCAATAAAGACATAAATTGTTTTAAGCTCACATAAGCATCATGCTCAAGTTGAGCTTTTGTGATTGCCCTGTGTCCAGCGTGCATCATCCACTTTTATTTTTAAACAACATCGCATAAACTACTAGCTCAAAGCTGATAAACTTGGAAGAGATGTTCCTTGCATAGAGCACTGTCAAAGTTGTTAAAAAATGGATTCAGTCAAGAACTCTGGTTGCTATGGCAGAAAAAAATTGTAAATTTTATTCCCTGAAACTGCAAGACCTATAGCTTAGATATATTGCATGCACCTAGAGGTCCTCTAATAAAATTGTTCAAATTTTGCCCCTGGGGATCTTTTGAATTACATAGGAAAAATAAAAACCTCAATGCTTGAAACCAGAAGGCCTAGAACTAAGATCTTTTGCGTAGAGCATCAATTGGAGGTCCTCTGCCAATTTTGTTCAAATTATGTTATTTTTATGCACATTATGCATTAGTGGACCTGCGCTAGGAGCCACTTGATTTTACATATGCTTATACAGAAATAACTTCAAAAAATCTTCTTGTCTGAAAATCTAATGTTATATACATGTATGTGTGTTTCACATATATATATTTTTATATCATTCTGTTACTTGATTTAAACTGTAATCAATTGATCATATTTTATTATTTCCTAAGACTCTTTATGCTACCAGTTCAGAGTGATGTTTATGTTTTAAAAGACACTTCACAAGCATTGATTCTTGGCACAGGTTTATTCGTACCAACAAACTTATTTTAGATTTCAGCAGTAGGACAAATTTTTCGGAATCTAAAATTTATACACAGAAACGCATGTTCATTCCTGCCAATTAAAGTGAACAGTGACGGCCCAATTTTCAATCCCAAAAGTTGTCTTTATAGAAACTATCTTTAAGGAAAGATTCATCATAATATCTCATGCGTAACTCAAGTTATTGAGCAGAAACCTTTTCTTTATTTTTAGTAACAGTGACCTCAGCAGCCCCAAAGTCGAACTTCACCTGTATTTTATGATGTTACACCTGAGTACTAAAATGGTTTAAATCTGTCAAACCTTTCATGAGTTATTATCCGTAAACCAGTTTTTCTATTTTCAGTTTAAGCAAACAGTGACCTTGACCCAACTGGCAAAATTTTCAATCCAAAGCATCTTCTTCATAGAAGCTACCTTTACAGCAACTTTCTTCATCACAATATCTCATTTTTAACTCAAGTTACTGAGCAGAAATCATTTGTCTTTAGCTCACCTGGCACAAAGTGCCTAAGTGAGCCTTTGTCATACCCCAATGTCCGGTGTGTGGTGTGCGTCATGCATTGTGAGGCGTCAACAATTTCATTCAAACGACATCTGATTTACATAGAGTTATATAGGGAAAACTTTAAAAATCTTTTTGTCAGAAACCGCAAGGCCTAGAGCTTAGATTTTGGTGTTGAGCATTGTCTAGTAGACCTCTACCAAGATTGTTGAAATCATGGCCCCTGAGTCAAAATTGGCTCCGCCCAAGGGGTCACATGTTTTACATAGAGTTATATAGTAAATTCTTTAAAAATCTTCTTGTCAGAAACTGCAAGGCATGGAGCTTAGATATTTGGTAATAGGCATCATCTAGTGGACCACTACAAAGATTGTTCAAATTATGAACCTGGGGTCAGAACTGACACCGCCCAGGGGCTTACTTGATTTACAAAGAGTTATATAGGGAAAACTTTAAAAATCTTCTTGTAAGAAACTACAAGGCATGGAGCTTAGATATTTGGTGTTGAGCATTGTCTAGTAGACCTCTACCAAGATTGCTCAAATCATGGACCCTGGGTCAAAACTGGCCCCGCACAAGGGGTCACATGTTTTACTTAGAGTTATATAACAAAAAACTTTCTTGTCACAAACTGCAAGGTCTGGAGCTTAAATATTTGGTAGTATGCACTGTGACCACAGTGGAGTCATCCCCCTCCCCTGGGGGTCACTCCACCCCCCCCCCCCCCGCCCAATTTTTTTTCTCATTTTTTAAGTTTTTTGCTATGGCAATAGAATTTGGACCATTTGTACAGTTTTTTCAAGATGATTTCAAAAACATTATTCCTTGACCAATATTTTTGACATACTGACCTACTTTTTAGCTCACCTGAGCCTTTGGCTCATGGTGGACTATTGTGACCGGTCTTTATCCGTCGTCCGTCAACAATTTCATTCAAACGACATCTTCCCTGAAACCTCTGGGCCAAATTTGATGAAACTTGCCTGGGATGTTTCTTGTATGAAGCTCTATTAAAGTTCGTCAAAGAATTCAATTCCATCAAGAACTCTGGTTGCTATGGCAACTTAAAGGAAAAACTTTGAAAATCTTCTTGTCTGAAACCACAAGGCCTAGAGCTTAGACATTTGGCATTTAGCACCCTCTAATGGAACTCTACAAAAATTGTTCAAAATTATTTCCCTGGGGTCACAATTGGCCCCGCCCCAGGGGTCACTTCATTTTACATTGACTTATATAGGAAATCTTTAAAAATCTTTTTCTCAGAAACCACATTGCCTACAGCTTAGATATTTAGTATGTAGCATTGTCTAGTAGATGTCTACCAAGTTTGTTCAAATTATGTCCCCTGGGTCAGAATTGGCCACGCCCCAGGGTTCTCTTGGTTTACATATAGTTATATAGGAAAAAACATGAAAAATCATTTTTCTCCAAAACTAAATTGACTAGACCTTAGATATTTGGTGTGGAGTATTGTGCAGAAAACCTTTATCAGTATTGTTTATATGTTGGGGGCCCTTAATATGTAAAAAAAGGCAATCTTTAAAAATCTTCTTACTGAAAACCTCAATGCCTACAGCTTAGATATTTGGTATGTAGTATTGTCTAATGAATGTCTACTACGTTTGTTCAAATTATGTTCCCTGGGTCAAAATTGGCCATGCCCCAGGGTTCTCTTAATTTACATAGATTTATATAGAAAAAACATGAAATTTTTTTTCTCTAAAACAAATAGGACTAGACCTTAGATATTTGGTGTTGAGTATTGTGTAAAGAACCTTTACCAGTATTGTTTAAATGTTGGCCCTGGGGTCAAAATTTGCCCCGCCCCGGGGGCCCTTAATAGGTAAAAAAGGAAATCTAAAAAATCTTCATGTCTGAAATCACAAGGCCTAAAATTTGAAAATTTGGCATTAAGCAAGCTTTATCAAGCTTTTTCAAATCGTTAGATAAGGTTAAAGGTCACAGAGGCTAAAAATAGATCTATCTACTGTACTTCATAGAGCCTTCATTTATAGACCAATATCTTTGATATTCATTATACAGGTTCCTTGCATGGACCTCTACCCATGGGTAGGGTTTGAGGTCACTGGGTCAAGGTCATGGTCACCATAGCTTATAATAGATATTTCTACTCTCTGTCATAGAGCCTTTATTTATTGACTAATATTTTACATATTTGGTTTGTAGGCACTTATATATTTTAGGTTTAAAAAATGAAATATTGCTTAACAGCAAACCAACAGCCAAAGTACTCAGGTGAGCGATCCAGGGCCATCATGGCCCTCTTGTTTGTTTTTTTAGCTACAGCAATGAAATTTGGACCATGTGCACAGCTTTTCGTTTCGATTTCTAAAATGTTATCTCATGACCTATATTTTTGACCTACTGACCTACTTTTTGTTTTTAGAGCTATGGCAATGTCATTGCATGACCTATATTTTTGAACTACTTCTTGATTTTTAGCTGCAGTAATAAAAATTGGACCATTTGCACAGTTTTTCGTATTGATTTCAAAAATGTTATCTCATGACCTATATTTTTGACCTACTGACCTACTTTTTGTTTTTAGTGCTATGGCAATGAAATTTGGACCATGTGTATAGTTTTTGTTCCGATTTCAAAAATGTCGTCTCATGACCTATATTTTGACCAGCTGACCTTCTTTTTTGTTTTTAGAGCTATGGCAATGAAATTGCATTGGTTCATTTCTATGATATGAATCATTACATTCATAAAAATTTCTTTCATTTTTTTACCCAGGTGAGCGCTTTAGGGCCATTGTCCCTCTTGATTATTTTTAGTAACAGTGACCTTGACCTTGGCTTCACCAGCCCAAAAATCAAACTTGACCTGTATCGCTCTAACCAAAATATTTTATAAGTCACTTATAAGCATAGTTATAAGTGCCTTATACTTCGCTTAGTCAATTCACCTATAAGTCAAGAATATATATTTTAAATGCAAATGAGATGTAAGTGAAGTATAAGTCACCGATAAGTCACTTATAAGTCATATATAAGTCATTAATTTTAACTTATAAGTCACTGATAAGCCAGTTATAAGTCACTTATAAACCAGTTATAGGTCACTTATAAGCCAGTTGTAAATGTTGCTTGATGTCAAGAGAGCTAGTAAGAAAAAAAAAAGCAACAACAAAAAAACAATAATTAAAATTTACAAAAATATTTATTTCCACTTTAGATTTTGCTAAATTGAATAAACAGTAAAACAGTTAAATAAACAGATTTGTTTTGTGTTATTTTTGGAAATAGCTTTATATATTTATGTACTAATGTCAAATCATAGGATTGCATTGACTAAGGTTATATTTTTGTATTACGCTAATTATTTGTACCATAAGGAAAATTTTACCTTTTTTCATAGAATAAAATTAAAAGCATGTTTCTCTAGAATAAACATGAATTAATATGTAATTTAGATTACTTCCCTTTAAAAACAGTATATTCAATTTTTGCTCTTAATTTATTAGATATTGTACTAAACTTTCATACGGGTTTCTGCTTTAGAAAAGATTAGCATATAATACCAAAATATTATAGAAAACAATTATTTCTGTAGGTATTCCTCAGTTTTTCATAGAAAAAGAATTATTACATATTAAATATTCACAACTTCTTAAATTATATTATCTCCCTTTATTAAATATATCATGCATTCTATGTACTATGTCGAAATGTACTGTAAAAAGTTATTTTTTGAAGTGTTGTTAATTTTATAATAAGTTGACGTGTTTTGCCGCGGAAACGTCTAGTGTACTTTACGTTCCCGCTTTTTAATGACATTACGTCATATGTTCTTTTGTATGTTGTTTTGAATGTCAACCATTTCGGCTGAAGATATGATAAAAGTCATTGAAAGCGCTACCGAAAATTAAAATTTTACATTAGAAAAAAAAAAGTTATTTCTTGAAAAAAACTTTTTCTCATATCATACTACACAAGGAACAGTTATAACATTTCTATATATATATATATATATATATATATATATATATATATATATATATATATATATATATATTGGACACTTTTTGCTTATTTTCCTTCATTACAAATAGCCTAATGTAACAAAACTTCTTCAGATAATAGCTACTGGTAAGACTTCACTAAGACTGATTCAGGGGTAACGGGTTCAAGGTGTCAGTCAATGCTATTTGGGTTATTGCTCTAAGCCTATTTAAGCCAAACGTTGTCAGTTGATAGCAATACCTGCCATGGAATACAATGAAATTGCTTTTGGAGAAAACAGTCGTCAAATCACTCACTTTAAATACATTTTTGCTTCAATCAGTATACATGTATCAAGTTTCACTCCAATTTAAAACGTTTTACAGTTGTTAGCTGATAAAAGTTACCTTCCTTGGGATATTTAAGTATTACTTCTAGGGCAACTGGGTTCAAGAGGTCACTACCCACTATTACTTAATTGATATTTGGTATCCACTAAATGTTTTGTGTTACAAAAGGCCTGTTGTTTCAGGACTTGATAATAAGGTAGCATGTATAATTACCTAGCTACGGTCCGTGGTCAAGGCGTAACTTACCATCTCTACAAAAAAGAATTGGTTTCCGCTAGATATTTTTATGTTAAACTAGTCCTCTTATATTCTTCTTGACAAAAAGGAAGACCTTTCATTTCCTCCTTTAATTCTGTCAAGATAACAGCAGCAGCACTACTTCACTGTGAAATTGGCACATTTGTAGTTAGACTTGATACCTCTCAGATGCTTTTATATATATTTGCGCATTCATAGCTTTGTTAAGGCATTCAGCTAAGTTGAATGTATTTTATTGTATTTTATAGACATGCTGTATTCAGAAATTTATGTAAATTGGGTGATTGAAATGTTCCTTTTTTTACATTCACTGAATTATAACACCGAATTTAAGTTTGTTGTTTACTTTCAGATGGACCAGATTCAGTAACAGTTGTACCTGGAAATCAAACATACCTTGTTGATGAAGGCTCAAGATTACAAGACATAAAGTGTTCTGCTGATTGTTTTCCTGAATGCAAATACAGATGGACAAGAGAAGGCCAGACTCAGTCTATAAGCAATATAGAAACCCTTTCTCTTGGAACATTACAAAAGTCTTCTGCTGGGAAATACACCTGTACGGCAACAAATGGAGACACCTCTTCTAAATGGAGGCAGAGACATGTAGTAATCACTGTTAGATGTAAGTATCCCATTTATCTCTTTCCCACATAGATACGACTTTCTACGCCTTTACCTATTACCGCATAGATACGCCAATATACGCCGATATCGATTCCCGCATAGATACGCCTTTCTACGCTTGTTCCTTATCCACATAGATACGCTTTTCTACGCCTCTACTTTTAATCTAAGATTTATAAGTCAAAATATTGGTATATACACCTGTACGGCAACAAATGGAGACACCTCTTCTAAATGGAGGCAGAGACATGTAGTAATCACTGTTAGATGTAAGTATCCCATTTATCTCTTTCCCACATAGATACGACTTTCTACGCCTTTACCTATTACCGCATAGATACGCCAATATACGCCGATATCGATTCCCGCATAGATACGCCTTTCTACGCTTGTTCCTTATCCACATAGATACGCTTTTCTACGCCTCTACTTTTAATCTAAGATTTATAAGTCAAAATATTGGTAAAACTTTAAAAATCCTCGATAAATGCAAACAAAAATCATTCTTCTTCATGTTAACCTAAAAAAAGATGGGTGTTACTATTTAAAGATTTTCCGAAAATTGGAATTGAAAGTAGTGAGTGTCAGTATCGCTATTTTCAGAAAAGCATGTAATATTAGGTCATGCATAAGTCAAGTTATTCATAAAACTTTATAAATCCATGATAAATACTAACAACAATAATTCTTTTTCATGTTAACCAAAGTTAATTGGGTGTTACTATTTAAAGATTTTCCGAGGCTAAATCTAAACTACTGACGAATTAACTGACGACATAGAATAAGAAGAAAAACACTGACCACATAGGTAAAGAAGGATTATCGGAAAACACTGACCATATAGACAAAGAAGGATTGTCGATACCGGTTAAAAGGTGTGAAAATGGTCATGGCAATTGCACATTATATTGAAAGTGACATGTATATTGAGAGGTTGAAAGCTGTATTTTCTATTTTCTCTTATTTAATATAGCCTATGTAATTCTTCAATAAAGATTTACCAAAATTTAAAAGTTTTTACACATTTATACATTAAATGAAGAATATATATATATATATATATATATATATATATATATATATATATATATATATATATATATAAATAAACAATTCTGATAAATACTGTTTGTATTCAGTATTATCATGAAAGGGTATTATTTGTCAATTCAACACTAAAATGTTTTAGAATTAAATGTAATTTTCATTATTGCACCTATTATCGAAGATTATGATAAAAGGGTAAATTATTTGTCAATGCAACACTATAATGTTTTAATAATAAATGTAATTTTCCTGATTGCACCTATTATTAGAGATTATAATAAACTATGATTTGTTTTAGACAGTTATAGTTTTAAAATCATATAATAGGTTATTGAAAGTTTAACCTTTGATCATACATTGTTGCCGCAGTTATTGAATTAAATTAATTAAGGATAAGTGCAAATTACCAAGGAAAACCAACTTTACAGAAAAAAAACAACCTTTTTTAAACCTGTAAATTTATCATCGGTTTGAATTAATTGGCACATGATCAAAGCGAAATTAATTATTAATTTTTGCACCCCCTAAAAATATAATTATTTGAGTAAAACAGGAAAGTATATAAAAAGCATTACAAGATGTTTATGCTATATGTCTTGAACATTTAGAGTGTCAATGATATAGCTTTATCTATTGTTATAAAGAATATTCATCACTGCTCGGATTTTGATTCCAAATAGGATAAATATTGTGTAATATTGTGCATTTGTGTGTTTTCATGATGGCTATGATAGTAGGACATTCACAAACCAAATACTTAAAAAATCATGTTTTGTGTCCCGTGTTTTCGTACTCAGGATATACTGTGTGTGATTTTATGGATATCAGTCTTGAGTTTTATAGGGAGATCTCAACCAAGTCGGTAAGTGATACTTTAAATTTAGACTTATGTTGTGAACTATTTATCTTTATGTTTTATTCAATTTTTATATTGCTAATACAGTTCATTGCAATTATGTACATACTTAAAATTTCATCAGAAGGTTATAAACTTATTAGAATTTGAAATGTTTCCTGAAAGAAGTCATTGCATAAAATCGAAAAATAATTGAAAAATCCGTATTTGTGTGTGGCACACTTGTTTATCGCACCTTCCAATTTTTAACGACAGTCCCCCAGGCAATTCATTGATGTCGCGTGCTTAAAAACACCCGATCGTTACTTAATTAACGACTTTTATGTCGTGTGCTTCATGCCTAGCAGGAAGTAATTAAATATCTTGAATAAAAGATAAGCCATATATTTTGATTTGAAAGTGCACGTGTTAATGAGAGAAATTTTGTTGTTTGTTTGACTGTTTGTAAGATCTTATATTCATTTGTTCCGAAAATTATTTTTATTTCATGTTTCTTGAATTTTGTCATACTGCCCTTACTGTATACTTCGTATCCCTGGGTGAAAATAAAAAGATCTGTTCTGTTCTGTTGTGAAAAGCTAACTGCTGACTAAGCATAAAAGCATATTTGCCGACAATCGAAAATGAGCAAAATATAATTTTGAATATCATGAAAGATTTAGAATGCGTAATTACTAAATCAATAATATTTCAAAAAAAGAAATCAGAAGTTCAAATATATATATTTACCTTGCCATATATATAAAAATTGAAAACACTGACCAGCTTTATGTAGTTTTAAATCATTGATAAAACGGGAAAACACTTACCAGTTAAATATTGTCAGAAACTGCTGACCAGTTAATAATAGTAAATCATTGATAAAGCGAGAAAACACTGACCAGTTAAATATAGTTAGAAAACGCTGACCAGTTGTATATAGTGAGAAAACACTGACCAGTTAAATATAGTAAGAAAACGCTGACCAGTTACATATTGTTATAAATCATTGATGAAGCGAGAAAACACTGACCAGTTAAATATAGTAAGAAAACGCTGACCAGTTGTATATAGTGAGAAATCATTGATAAAGCGAGAAATCACTGACCAGTTAAATATAGTAAGAAAATGCTGACCAGTTGTATATAGTGAGAAAACACTGACCAGTTAATTATAGTGAGAAAATGCTGACCAGTTGTACATAGTTATAAATCATTGATAAAGCGAGAAAACACTGACCAGTTAATTATAGTAAGAAAATGCTGACCAGTTATATATATTTATAAATCATTGATAAAGCGAGAAAACACTGACCAGTTAAATATAGTAAGAAAATGCTGACCAGTTGTATATAGTGAGAAAACACTGACCAGTTAATTATAGTGAGAAAATGCTGACCAGTTGTACATAGTTATAAATCATTGATAAAGCGAGAAAACACTGACCAGTTAAATATAGTAAGAAAACGCTGACCAGTTGTATATAGTGAGAAATCATTGATAAAGCGAGAAAACACTGACCAGTTAATTATAGTAAGAAAATGCTGACCAGTTGTACATAGTTATAAAACACTGACCAGTTAATTATAGTGAGAAAATGCTGACCAGTTGTACATAGTTATAAATCATTGATAAAGCGAGAAAACACTGACCAGTTAAATATAGTAAGAAAACGCTGACCAGTTGTATATAGTGAGAAAACACTGACCAGTTAATTATAGTAAGAAAATGCTGACCAGTTATACATAGTTATAAATCATTGATAAAGCGAGAAAACACTGACCAGTTAAATATAGTAAGAAAACGCTGACCAGTTGTATATAGTGAGAAAACACTGACCAGTTAAATACAGGAAGAAAATGCTGACCAGTTATATATATTTATAAATCATTGATAAAGCGAGAAAACACTGACCAGTTAATTATAGTAAGAAAATGCTGACCAGTTGTACATAGTTATAAATCATTGATAAAGCGAGAAAACACTGACCAGTTAAATATAGTAAGAAAACGCTGACCAGTTGTATATAGTGAGAAAACACTGACCAGTTAAATATAGTAAGAAAACGCTGACCAGTTACATATTGTTATAAATCATTGATAAAGAGAGAAATCACTGACCAGTTAAATATAGTAAGAAAACGCTGACCAGTTGTATATAGTTATAAATTATTGATAAAGCGAGAAAACACTGACCAGTTAATTATAGTAAGAAAATGCTGACCAGTTGTACATAGTTATAAAACACTGACCAGTTAATTATAGTGAGAAAATGCTGACCAGTTGTACATAGTTATAAATCATTGATAAAGCGAGAAAACACTGACCAGTTAAATATAGTAAGAAAACGCTGACCAGTTGTATATAGTGAGAAAACACTGACCAGTTAAATACAGTAAGAAAATGCTGACCAGTTGTACATAGTTATAAATCATTGATAAAGCGAGAAAACACTGACCAGTTAAATATAGTAAGAAAACGCTGACCAGTTGTATATAGTGAGAAAACACTGACCAGTTAAATACAGTAAGAAAATGCTGACCAGTTATATATATTTATAAATCATTGATAAAGCGAGAAAACACTGACCAGTTAATTATAGTAAGAAAATGCTGACCAGTTGTACATAGTTATAAATCATTGATAAAGCGAGAAAACACTGACCAGTTAAATATAGTAAGAAAACGCTGACCAGTTGTATATAGTGAGAAAACACTGACCAGTTAAATACAGTAAGAAAATGCTGACCAGTTAAATATACTTAGAAAATGATAAAGCGGGAAATTTTCAGTTAAATATAAGTACGAGGGTTGTCCCAAAATACCGTATAAAATCAATTTATATAAAAAGCAAATCTCTCAATATCATAACTGATATTATTTACAGGTAGTTACATCCTTATCCGACAAAATGCAAAAAACCATTCTAGTTTATCTTGAGTAGCAATGTTTTTACCCACTTCACAGTAACATCGTATAGTATGTCGCGGCCTGTACCGATAACCAACGTAACGTCACGCACCTGACGTCGCACTTAAAGTTTTTCAAAGTACTGTCCCTGCTGCTGAATACACTTCCTGTGACGGTCCACCCAACGTAAAAATGTGTCTGCAAACCACTGAGATGACAAGGATCGGTTAAATGAAAGTACAGCTTGTTTTAAGTGATGAGAGTCCGAAAATTTCCTACCGCGTAAATGATCCTTTAGAGAGGGAAAATATGCAAAGTCTAGCGGAGCAAGGTCAGGTGAATAAGGCGGATGTGTTATTCTTCTGAAGCCTAGAAGTGCTATCTCCAGTTCAGTTGAGGCGGCTGTGTGTGGTGGTGCGTTGTCATGGTGATAAATTACATTTTCTAGGTCTTGTACAATGGCAGGCCGCTTTTTTCTTATAGCCCTCATTAGACCAACGCGTACAACCTGAAATGGATAACGTTACTTTCTGTGTGCACGGTAAATTAAACATTTATCAAAATGATAGATAATTAACAGTTTTATTATTATTATAAACTTATTTTTTAACTTATCAATTTTATTATTATTATTATCATTATTACCGGTATTACTATTATTATTATTATTATTTTTATTATTATTATTACCTTTGAGTAATAATCTGCATTGACTGTTTGACCAGGAGGGACCACATGTGTTAGGATTATGCCCTTGTTATCCATGAAAACCATGAACATTATTTTTCCCATGGATTTTACCGACTTGGCTTTTAATGCTGGGGGTGTATCTGGAGTTTTCCATATTGACGACTGCTTCTTTCCTTCAGGCTCAAAATAGTGGGCCCAGGTCTCATCCATAGTGATTATTTTATCAAGAAAGTTCCTATCACGTTCATATTGGCGTATGAATGTGCACGAATCTCTAACACGACGCTGCCTCTGTTCTTCAGATAAAAGGCGAGGAACCCACCTAGCGCACACTCGAGACATACCGAGCTCCTCTGACATAATTCTCTGAACGGAAGATTTACTTATTCCAATGAGTCCCGCAAGTTCTCGCACAGTTTGTCGTCTATCAGCTTTTATGACGTCAGAAACCCTTTGAATTACAGCATCGCTGATACCTACAGGTCGCCCTTTTTTCAGACCTGTGTCTGTCCATCCCGTTGTAAATCGCTTGTGCCACTTATAAATCAATACCCGTGATGCCTTGCAATGCGTTCTGGATGATTCCATCTCTTTTATTGTTTGTCCTGGTGTAAGGCCACGTTCAACACAAAATTTTATTACAGACCGATGGTCCGCCTTTTCTGTTGGCGTCGCCATTTTTTTCAAACTAGAAAACGAACGTGCCAGTTGTAAACGTCATAAAAGAAAAACAAATGACGTCATTTACGTACCAACGTCATCTTTAAACGCGCCAATAATTTTTCTTTACGTCAATATGAATTTTGTTTCGATACTTGTATTTTTCGCCGAGATATTTAGAAGTAAATTTTACAAATAGTATTTTGATACTGTCCGTTTTTGACGTCGGCCGCGCGGCTATACATGGCCTACTAAATATATGTATAAAATTCACATTTTTGTGCAAACACTCTCAAAAATTGATCATAATATGTGAAAAACAATACTGATTAAGCTTCACAAAAAATTAAATCCATGACACGTCACATTGAAAAAATATTAATGAATTATACGGTATTTTGGGACAACCCTCGTATATGTCTCTTTTAACTTTTTAGGCAATTGCACTTGATGAGGTGAAAAAACTTATCCAGTTAAAAGACTCTCACGTTGAAATATTTTATGATACTACATTTAACTTAGGCGATTTTTATGTTTCTGCTATGGCAATTCAACATCCTATGTTCAAAGAAAATCCTGTTATACCTATTGCTTTTATGATTCATGAAAGAAAATACCAATCTTGTCACGAAGGCTTTGTTGAGATATTAAAGAAGTACATTCCAACTTTAAATTCAACAAATGTAACCATAATAACAGATAGGGAACAAGCAATAATCAGGGCTTTTGAAATTAAATTAGATAATGCAAAGGTTGTAAACTGTTGGAATCACATTTTTAGCGATATCAAATTTTGGGTGTCAAAACATGGCGGTAATCTTAATGATAAACAGATTTACGAGGCAAATGTAAAAAGGTTATTGCAATGTGAATCAATGGAACATTTTGAACATGTTTTGATGGAACTGAAATTAAATTGGAGCGAATCTTTTCTAACTTACTTTGAAACAAATCTTTTACAAACTTTGAAAAATTATTCAGCAAGATGGATACTAGAAGAAAGAGACATTTATAATCCTTATTCTGGGATAACCAATAATGCCAGCGAAAGTTTAAACGCAATGTTGAAACGATTGATAGATTACAAAGAAAAGGCGATAGATGAGATTGTGCTCTATCTTTATTATTTACAAGGCAATATTCTCTCAGAATTAATACGTGCTTTTTGTGGAGAAAGTGAGTGGACATTAAAATTACATTTCAAATATGCGACACTTGATCCTGATACTGTAATCCTTCCCAAAAACGTTTGTCATCCAACTAAAATGATTGAATTAATTAAAGGAGAACTTTCAACTATTATAGAGGGTGAAAATGAAGAAAAAAAAATCGAAACTGACAATATTCAGCCTAAAAAGCAAAATAATCCTAATAGTCAAAAAGCTTTAGCTATAAAAGTAATAGAGGACAATAATATTGTACTAGTTCCTCAAATGGGCGCGTTTATGGTTCAAGGCTCAAATGGAACAAAGTATTCCGTAACCCTGTTTCCTACAGAGAAATGCACATGTCCGTCTACAACAAGATGCTATCATATTATTTCTGCGATGATGTCTATTGGAATGAAATTACCTGATGACAAAAAAGTGTTTAATTTAACACAATTAAGAAAAAAACTGTAGATCTAAAACTAATAAAAAATGTGGTACAAAAAAAGGGAGAAAAGGAGACACAGACGAAAATATCATTATTAACCCGGCACCAGACTCAATTTTAAAAACTGAAACAAAACCTAAGAACACTACACCAAAAGTTACACCAACAGTAAAATCTGAAAGTACAGAAATCAAGAGTAGCGATGTTAGAAGAAATTTATTTGACTCCTCTACTCCAAACTCTATTTTGAAAACACCTAACAAGTCTTCAACCAGTAAAAAAAGAAAATTAAGTTTTAAATCCCCTGAAAATTTAAACAGTAAATTTCGA
Organism: Cyclina sinensis; assembly: GCA_012932295.1. Taxonomy (NCBI): domain Eukaryota; kingdom Metazoa; phylum Mollusca; class Bivalvia; order Venerida; family Veneridae; genus Cyclina; species Cyclina sinensis. The sequence continues at coordinate 2,112,276 of JAAONU010000002.1, read as the reverse complement.
AATATAAATGACCTTTCTACAATAGATGAAGCTACAGAAATAATGGAGTTGAGTAACTGTCGAAATGAAAGCACTAGCACTGATAATAACATTTGGATAAGTAATTTAAGACTTACGTATGAAGATAAAGCTATAATCTTTAATAAAACCGGAAAATTACACTCACAACATATAGAGGCAGCTCAAAAACTTTTGAGAAAACAGTTTGGTAATAAAATAGGAGGTTTACAATTAACAGAAAAAGTACCAATATTTAATGAAGACAAACAAATTTGGACAATATTCACACCTTTTCAATCTGCGGAAAATTTATCATGTCAAATTCATCATAATCATAAAGATCATTGGGTAACGTCGATTAAACACAGTAATAAAATATATCTTATAGACAGCTTAGGTAATGAACGACCAAATGATAAGATTATTCCCGATGGTTTAAAGATTCAACTTTCCCAAATTTACGGTAAAAACAGAGATTCTATTGAAATTAACGTCCCACAGGTTCAAAAACAGGACAATTCATTTGATTGCGGATTATTTGCCATCGCTCATGCAACTTCTTTTTGTGTACGAAATAAAATGTGTTATGACTTAATATTTGACTCTAGTAAGCTACGAGAACATTTGATAACATGTCTAGAAAATGAAAAAATAACTGAATTTCCAACAACAAAAACGACATTAAGTGGTCGACGTAAGAAAAATCAAAAATGTATATTAATTGAAAACTACTGTATTTGTAATTTACCCGCGTGTTTAGGTGACCAAGTCATGTGTGATAAATGTTCATCATGGTACCATAAGCATTGTGTAGAGGCGCCTTTTAATATATCAAATGCAGACCTAGAATTCATATGCCCTTCATGTAATTAAGATAAGAAGTTGCATGAGCGATGGCAAATAATCTGCAATCAACTCAAGTCAATACTCACGTTTTTCACATTCTGCTTCTATAAATACTTTAAATCGCATGTACGATAAACTGTTTTAATTCTTTCTCTTCCAGTGAAAGTACATGATAAACGTATGATATTACGTACATGTTTAGGTGATGCTTTTTTGCATGAAATCAGACCATAGAATTTAAGAATTTTCAACATTCGGTTATATATAACATGTATTGTTATACGTGATATGTACTGCTATACACACCATGTTTACCCGGTTTCTGGCTCTTTTTCTGTCTTTTTATTGATAATTTTCATTTAAATTTTCATTGCAATGATGTCTTCTTTGTACAAATAATTTGTACTGGATAAAAGTCTCCTATAATTCTCATAGAGTGGTCATATATAATGTATATGATTTTTTTTTTGTGATGTTTTTAATGCATATTGTAAATGAATGAAAAAATATGATAGAATTATTTATCAAGAATAGTAATTTTTATAAAACATTAATATTTTGATGTCACAATAAATGCTTTGTCTTGTTCTTTTTACATAATAATATTACATACATCATGTTACATAACACATTTATTAATTTAATCCATTCAATGTAATGTGCAATAACCATGCACATTGACACTGACCAGTTAAATATATATAAAATATTGCTTTGTTCTTTTTACATAATATGAACATGTAAAAATAAATGTATGATATACATACGACATGTTGTTATTTGTTGACTAGTGACTTCATTTTTATCTTATACAATCTTCATATATATTTTATTTTCGGAACAAATCTAGTACATTCCGTTTAATATGTGATAACACATTTATTAATTTAATCCATTCAATGTAATGTGCAATAACCATGACCATTTTCACACCTATTTACCGTTATCGACAATCCTTCTTTGTCTATATGGTCAGTGTTTTCCGATAATCCTTCTTTACCTATGTGGTCAGTGTTTTTCTTCTTATTCTATGTCGTCAGTTAATTCGTCAGTAGTTTAGTGCGACCCATTTTCCGAAAATGAGAACTGAAAGTAGTGAGTGTCAGTATCGCTATTTTTAGAAAAGCATGTTAATATCAGGTCATTTTGTGTAGAAAATGGCGGATAAATAGTTTGGATTTTTATTGAAAATTATTCAAGCTGGATGTAAAAGGTCAGCTTGTAAAATTAACAACCAATAAAAAACAAGATTGGATATATCACGTGTGAAGATCATAGGTCACGAGAAGGATGAATGACTGCTGTGTTTATTCAAACCAGCTGTCAAAACAACTTTATAATTACAAAAGATAAGGCACCATAAGGCCATCCTTAAAAAATTGTTTGTTTGCGGTAACGCGACCCAGAATTTTTAGTGTGGGTAGGTAGGTCGATTTTTTTTTTTTTTTTTTTTTTTTAAACTCTTACATACAAACAGGGCACCCTGCAGAATGATAATGCTCAACGTATACCTGGGCATCAGCCTACCTTATACTCAACTGATAACTTAATACTTTTCAGCAATAAACTTTATTTCTGGACATATTCATTAACTACATGTAAGTAACTGTGAGAATCAGAAAATGATCTATTTGGTAGTCCCCCTGGACACATTTCCAAACAATTTCATTAAAAACAACTTTGGAACAGTGTTCAGTTTTTTTTCTGGTAATCTTCTTGTTCTTTCCTGAGTTTTTACACCTGTCACATAATGGTAACACCACTCTGTATGACTTAAGTGATTCCTCATCTCTCAGACCGTCTTCAGCACAGTAACAACAGATGTCCTGTCACCCAACAACCTACGATGTAGCAGAATAGTATTGCAGCTGTATTGGAACGCGCCATAAAAGTACAACCTTTCCTAGACCTGCCCCAGGATCATAAGAGAGGACGTCCACAGGATGGGTGATGGACAGACCTTCAGTGTATCTTATTCTACTCATACTCATAAATGTTTCACACAAGTATGGAGATATTCATCAAAGAGCACTGGTACATAGTCTTCAGATTCTGACATAACTTGATCTAATATACTATAACATGGTTTTACAAGACCAATACACTTTGGATATTGTTGAACAACAGCATTACCTCCAACTGGTCTTGCTGGATGAAGTAAAGACTGTCTGAATTTTTGTTTTGTGTTACTTTGATCTAGATAGATTTCATACTGATGTAAGCACACAGACAATGTATTCAAAGCTGCCCAGGATAGAGCAAATGTTGATGAGGACAACCGATATACAAAATCAGCATGTTGTTTAAGCTCATGAGATGACAACTGTGGAGCCGCCTTGCGTTTCTTCTTGAAATGGTTATACCCAGTGTATTTAGCAAACCTAGAAAAAGATACAGTACATATATGTTTCATCTTATTAAGTACATCTGAGAGCAGACAAAGCAGAAAACCTGACAGTTTATACTACAACATGATAAACTTTGGTTCTCATCTGACAGGCTGATGTTGAAAAGTCTTCTGTTTTCATAAAAATGACTTGGCATGTGTTGGAGCCCTGTCATGCACTCTCATCTCATTTTAGTACCTTGTATGCGATTAGAATTTTTGGTACTTTGAATAAGAATTTGAAAAAAAATGAGGTCATTAAATATGAATGAGTAAACAAATTATATACTTTATAGCTTGCTTGCTAAAACATGGAAAATGAAGGACTTCGTTTTTAACATGGCATACACTCCTTGGAGAAATTCTGGATGTTGCTTATTACAAATTGAAAAACTAAAGATGCAAAGTTGGAAAAACAAATGGTAACTCAGGTTAAGTGTTAGTGATCAGACACCTTGCAGGAGGCCCCATTTGCTTGACTGAGAATGACAATTTCTCATATTGATATATTATTTCATGCAATACCTGAAAACCTCGGTTTATCTAATGGAATTTTGTGTGGCTTTATCCTCCCAGCAGAGCCCTGTGTAGACGTAAGAACACTGAAGGCATCTTTCGTTTGTCATGGGCTTTCATCTTCACAGACATTACCCAGAGCGTTCAAACTTATAGTGACATATTTCAAGCTTGAATCCAAATCTGTCAGAATATTAACAGCGTCACACAGATCAGCATCAAACAGTTCTGTTGACGAAATCGTACTCGAAACTTTTACTTTCGCTTTCTCTTCAAAATTTTCATCCAGTTCAATTTTCATGCATTTTGGCAATTCAATCCCTTCGCAAGTCTAATTTAGTACAAATTGAACCACGTATGATCAGGACTAAATTAAAGTTTGGCATATTTTTGCTAAAGTCTCGCAAGAATCGTCGCATTTATGACGTTGACAGTTACAGAAAATTTACGACGGGCTCCGCCATCTTTCTTCAACAGCTGATTAATGAACGCAAAGGAACAAAAGTACCGGAAATAACGGAAAGGATAAAAACCACCGGAATTTCTTTGGGACAAAAAAAAAAGTTTTGCCGGAGCCAATAAAAAAGTTTGAGTCGGGCCAATCTTCGTGAGTCGGTCGCGTTACTGCAAACAAACAATTTTTTAAGGATGGTCTAAAGTATGGATCCATCGGCATGTGATCAAAGTAAGTTAACGGAAATGATTATGTAATTCACCCCATAAAAGTCAACAACATGAAAAAGTTGAAGCCCTAAATTTGCAATTTACAAGGTACTGACCCACTTTGCATTGCATAAAAAACAATCTATATAAAATATCTATATAAGATTTGTAAATATTTTCACTTACAGATCACTTTATTACTCAAAATTTATACTTGCAAACAGATTCCAAATATATTGTTTTTTTGTTGTTTTTTTGCTCTGACAAAAGAGACACATAAATACAATAAAGAAACAAAAGAAAGTGAAAATTTTAGTGGACATTTATGTTTCTTATATTTTCCATCCGAAAAAAAACTTGATGTCAAACCATGAAAATTTGCTTTTACGTAATAATTTTGATACTTTTTCAAGAAATAATACATTACTGTACATACCTTTAATAATGTTTTCATTTTTTTCCTTGGTTTTATAACTAATATGAATTATATTTCCATCAAAATAAAAATTTTCTCCCATAAATTTGGTGATTGTCATTTTTATCAACTTTTTTTTTATTGAAATATTTCTCTCCCAGAAATAAAAATTATACCATCATAGAGAGAATTCATTCCTGAGAAAATTATGTATGTATCACTAAAAGCTTAAAACAAGAATTCATACTGAAAATTTGGTTTGAAGTAAGTAGGTGTAATTTACACACAAATTTTACAGTACAATTATCAAAATTTATCAAAAACCTGTATGTGTACAGTGTAGTGGTATTGATCTCTTATCTATGTGCCTGCTGTTATCAGTTTACTGATAAGCCTATGCAGAACAGTGACAATATACAGGATTTTTGTATGTGGGAAAGATTAATTTGATCTACTAGGAAATGTTAAAAATCTTCGACTTTAGTCCTGAAATTTTTTAGGTTCATGTAGTGGACCTTTTCTGGTATTGATATTTTATACCCCCATGCGTCTAACTTTACTGAACGCAGTATCTCGCCAGTTTCAGAAATCTATCAAATGACAAATTACTTTGAGCACATGGGTTTCTGTTTGTTACATGGGTATTTTAATAAATTAAATAAAATACATACAATAGATTGGATGTCACTTTGTCAAATTTAAGGTCCAACATCCGTTATGAACATATCTATAATCTGCGTTTTAAAACTTCAAAGGTATATATAAAATGTTGATACCCTTTCTAACAAGAAGACTTGGTAGAATGGAAAATTTAACAAGTCACTATATATACAGTCGATACTTCGACTTAATTTGTTTAAATGATATAGATACAGATGTTATGGAAAATTCTTTTATCACTTTTTTTCAGATGGACCATACAACTCATCAACTAGACTAACACCAGAAGCAAAGGAATACACAAGAAATGAAGGAACGGTTCTGCCTGACATTACTTGTTCTGCAGACTGTTATCCTGCTTGTACATACACCTGGTACAAAGTGCAACAAACATCATCCCTGTTGGTAAGAAATGGTAGTATTTTATCACTTGGCCAACTTACACATGATGAAGCCGCAATCTATACTTGCACTGCTAGAAATCCGGGAAAGATGAATTCACCAACAACATCAGTCCAAGTAAAAGTTTATGTGAGATGTAAGTATTCTCAGAAATCAATGTAGAGGTCTCATACTTACGGATGGTTGTACATAATGAACAAATAAAGTCTTATTGATTGACCTTTTGATTTTGGTATACTAGGTCAAAGGTCAAGCTCTAAGGAGCCTGCTCTTTAAGAAATAACTCGTGATCAACTGAACCCATGACTTTCGAACAGGCTTGGCATGATGCATAGATGTACGCTATTGATTAAGGACTCCATAAGATCAGAGCTTAAGACAATAGGGCCCTCAAGTAAGAAAGTGCTTTTAATCAATAGGAGAACAATTAAACCAAGAACTTTCAAATTTTAGATGGTTAGGCGTGCTGAGTTAGTGAATAAGTTTAGCTATCAAGGACAAAACTCCAAAACATCGGGGTATATAGGTTTTACAGAATTATTTTGTTGTGAAATAACAATAATGGTTAAGTTAGGATTCAGCTCACTTTTGCCTTTAGGGAGGCAGAATTTCTCGATTTTCTATTTTCTTGTTTTACGGTTAATTGTGGTTGGTAATTATGTATTTTGATTGTTAGTGGCTAAGATGCCCACAGGTTTATGACCAGCAGTTGTCAATCACGCGCCAGTGGTTTAAGTTTAATGTTAGAATGTTTTCATACTTGTTACTATATGTAAATGTATAATCAGACACAGTATTCTCATTATGAGACGACATTCCAAATTTTATATTAACCATGATTGTTTGAACATGTTAATCTATTGCAACTTGACAAGTACAGTTACTAGACCAAAAAAAAAACATCACACACACATTAACTTGGGCACAAATTAATTTTATGCAGCGAGACAGTTCTTCAATTCAGCATTACTTGTAGAATGTTACAGTGATGTCTATTTTTCAGATGGACCAGAGCCACTTGCTATTAGTGTACAATCGCCATTCATTGTAACAGAAGGTAAAACGGTTGCTGATATCATATGTTCCTCAGAATGTTACCCAGACTGCAGTTATAGCTGGACAAATGTAACTGCTAGTTCAAGAAGTAGCTCAAATAGTTCATTATCTCTTAGACAAGTGAACAGATACATGGCTGGTTCATACAAATGTACAGGACGGAATACTGCAACAAACTACTACACAAAGGTCATGGAGAAGACGATTGACATCATTGTAAACTGTAAGTTTTTGTAAATACAAACTTTTCAGCCTATATCCTTTTACATGTATAACCACAAGCAGTAGTGCTTTAAAACTTTTTAAAGAATAATTTGAACACAGTGTGTTCTTTATGATTATGTTTTATGTCTGTTTTGCTTATAATCACATATTTTAAATATCATTCTTACAGATGCGCCAGATGTAAGCATACGATTTTCAACAACAAACCTCACAGAAGGTGCAAGTCTGACATTGTTTTGTGAAGGAGCTGGTGTTCCTTCAAGTTACAGCTATACTAGTTTAACACAGAAATGGAATAACATCAGAATACACAATAACAATACTGAATTAGAAGGGTTGGAAAAGTTCAGTTCCATCAATTTTGATAGACTGACACTTCAAGATAGTGGAACCTACACATGCACACTGAACAATGGCATTAGAAACACTTTTGGTGTTTTGAATCAGACCGGTTCAGAGAACATATTAGTAAAAGGTAGGTGAAAATATTTTACAAAATCATAAACAGTGCTGCAACTGTTCAAGGAATCTTTTACTAAAAGATAATCATTTTTCACTAAATGATGACACATTGTGAGGAGTAAGGACATGGCATTGAGATGCAGGCACTCTTTAAGAAATGACTTTGTCATTTGACTGTCGGTCCATCCTAACTTATAGATAGATACTAGACTTTGGGAACAACAGGTAACAGTAAACCTTTGATGCCATTGATGAACGATCTTACGTGGCTAAAAGACAATGGGATAGCAATTTAAGTATCTAATGGTAAGAGTGTCTGTCCATCTCTACATCTGACTGTCAGCAAGGTTTTATCAGAAACATAACTTGTTTGTATATAGTGCGATTTTCTAATAATCTAACACACACTAAAACAATGTCTAGAAAATATGTTTGTGAACATTCAGAGATCCAAATCAGAAGACTACTGAATTTGTGCCTTATTAGTTTACCTGAGCATGGTGAGCTTTTCATTTGTAGACAGCCTTTGTCTGTCTTGAATAATCTGTTCAAATTAAGCAGTCATAAACACACCTTATAAGACTGGAAATATAGACTGTACAAGTCAAGGATTTGAATGAGTGCTTAGTTTTTAAATGTTTTTCACTTAATATTTGCTAGACCTGGTTAGAATGATTTTTCTAGAACATTTCTTAAAATAGTAATAACTAATTAAGTAATTTTTTCTATTGTTCTTTTTTTTCTGGAATGTAATCTTAAAACAGTACATTAAAAAAATGAAAGTAAGAATTATTTTTCCTCATAAATATTTTGTTTGTCATTTCTCTCCCAGTTACAAAAATTATACCATCATAACAATTCTTTCCTGTGAAAATGATATATTAGACACTGAAAGCTGAAATCAAGAATTCTTACTGAAAATTTTGTTTGAACTAACTAGGTGTAAAATTATCTCTTTTAAAAAAGAAAAAATCCTGTATGTGTAAAGTGTAGTTGGTATTGATCTCTTATGTGCTTACTGTTACCAGTTTGCAGTTAAGCCTATGTGCTACATTGACCATATAAATGATTTTTCTATGTGGGAAAGAGTTAAGTGAGCAATATAGGGAAACCATGGCACTGAAAGGAAGCTCTGTATATTTATAACATTTTTATGAAGAGCAATTTTAGAAATATTTAATTTTTGGCCTGGCATAATATTATGCCTTAAACCTAACATTACACCATCATCACCTATAACTTAACATAGTATAGCAGTCATCGTACATGTAATATTGCAAGATTTGCTGATAATTCTTGATCACAATTGAAATCAGTGTTGATTTAATAGGTAGAAAATGTAGCAGGATAAACAGGTCTTAATGAATACATTTGTATTTTCAGCACCACCCAAATTTCTAAAAAATGAACTTCGTTTCACGGGTGCAACAGGAGGTATTGCCAACATTCAAGTGCCAGTATACAGTTATCCTAGCTATACATCATTACATTTGGTAAAAGGTGAAAACAAGGCTATTGTACCTGGTCAGAAGTATAACATAACAGAAAGGTCTCATACTGTGAAGTCCACATTTTACAACACCGACGTGATGCTGAATGGAACCTTGATTAGCTTCACAATTACAGACCTGGAGGAAGGTGATTTCAGCAACTACACTCTGCAGATAACAAATGACCTTGGCATGTCATCTGTAAAAATCACTGCTATTACTGAGGGTAATTATAAATGATACATTATACCATTACTCTTGGCTGTTCATATGTCCATACATATATCCATGCTCAGTTTGCATTTTCTTGATAAGCTATCATCTGCAGGTAACGGTAGAAATTTGATGAACCCGTTGTTACCATAAAGCTTTAAGCATATTGTTATCTAGATGTCGATAACTATTTTTTTAATTGGATAGATGGGCATGATGGGTTGAAACCTTTGCAAACGGTTTCTGATCAGTAAATAAGGAACAGCTACTTACATGACATTCGATCTGCACAGTGATGTTGAATATGATGAGTAAATGGACCTACAAACTTTACAGGTTAAATGGAAATGATGAGTAGATGACTTTAATTGTTTTTGCCTACATTTTGTAAGGTCCAACTCACAAGGGACCTTAAATTTGAAAAGAATGTCCGATTAATTATACAAAAAAATCTGCTTACAGGAACTTTAATCTCTACGGGATGTCTTTGCATGATGAGTACAAGACCCCTGTAGATTGTGTGATATTCACAGTAGATTGCACGTAGGAACAGTTTCTGATCAGCAAGTGAACAACATCAGCTCCTTGATTCTTAAAACTTTACAGGATTGTTTATCATTCATCGATGACCCCCCACACACACACACACCGCCCTCTCCCCCCCCACCCCCCACCCCCCCCCCACACACACGCATAGGCTTTAAGTGACATATATGTCCCTTTAATGCAACTTATACTTGAATTATAAGAGACCTACAAGTTACTTTTAAGTCAATTACAAATAACATAAAATTAATTTAAGTCTGTTATATGTATAAGCCATGTATATGTAATATTAGCCCAGTTTTCCACATATAAGTCACTGATAGTTAATTTTTACTTTTCTAAGCCTTAAGCTAGCAGTTCTGAGAAAGTTCTTGATTAAGATAATAATTTATTATCCTTAAGTTGTCCAAAAAACTACTACCCTCTCCCAGAAAATGCAAAAACATACAACAAAAATGAGCAGGAAACAGACAACAGAATTAATGTATAAATTAATGAATAAAGGTATCTTCTAGACTGCCCTAATAAAATACCATCAACAACATCAACTTTACTTGCAAGATGTAATTTAAGTAATTAGTAATTATTATAATAATTATAACATGTATAATAGACATTTAAAAGACTTACTTAATACACTTATAAGTAAGCATAGACCGTATAAATAACTGATTTGTAACTAACATATAATTTGCATTTTAAAAACAAATAAGTGGATTACAGATGGCTTATAGGAGTTATATGTGAATTGACCAGGCAACATATAAGCTACTTATAAAATCACTTATAATGATTTATAAAGTATTTAAGTCACGGGACCTTGTTGCTTTTTCGGCCAACTATATCAAGCGTCAGTCTCAGGGTGGTCTGCAATTTGAAAACGAATTTTAAGAACAACTGCTTCCAGGACCCCCCCCCCCCTTCACACACACACACACACACACACACACACACTCTCTCTCTCCCCTCAACTCTACAGGATGGATGGCGAATCCTATTGTGTCTTCTAATCACACATTGACGAAGGTCATGCTTAAAGTGCAATGCTTTGAAATCTTTTTTCAGATAAGTAACGTTATAATAACTTCTAAATGAACCTTTAAGATCCATTAACAGGATGGTTAGGCATGTATAGATAAATCCTACTGATTTTGTGATAAGTGTATCAAATGTCATAAGCATGTACTTCATACGTGATCCTCAATAAAACAATAACATAGCACAGCTTTATAAGAAGAGAACTCTGCACGAAGTTGTTTTAGCATCACCTTGCAAAGTCGACATTCTTTATAGATTTGCGTCAGAAGGGGATACCTGTGTCCTTTTGACAGCTCTTGGTGTAATATGTTTATAAGACGGTATTATTATACAGAAGCAAGCGTTTATTCACCAGAAACTAATACCACCATGAAGCGTCATCAATCTAAATTACAGTAAGCTGATTCTAAGAACTTTTCACCAAAGATTTTCCGTTCCCTATTAATACTTCGTTGCATTGCTAAAACCAAGGAGTCTTATCAAAGTTTTTGGGAAGTAGTATCTTGATATAAGGAGATATTATTTGTTAATATATCTTCAGTTAATGACACATCGCTCCAACTTCCATGAAGTTCTGGAATGTGGCTTGGTCTGAAAGTAAACCAGTAACTTGAGAACGCACAAATCAGGAGATGTTATACTTATTATGTAGGTTGGGAATGTTGAGAAATTTATTTTTTTTTAATTGAAATCTCACAGGAGACTGTATTCTGAGAAAAGGCTTTTGGACAATAACTCAAGAACAGTGACATCTCAGATTTTAAAAATTGTTTGGCATGGCGAGTAGATGACTTAGTTATAGGCCCACTTTTAAAGTGGTCAACCTCAAAAGGGCTTGCACTTTGAACGTGGTTCCGATTAATCAGTACAACTGAACTCAGATCCAACGAACTTTATATAACCAATGCGAATTTACATAATATTTGTATATAAATTTAAGGGGTATCGAGAGTTCTTTGGTCCTTTGTGTGCAGAGAACACCAAATTATACACGGTTTGTTTCCTATTTATTCCTAATTTTATAATGATTTTCAAACAAACGATCTGAAAATATATGAAGAGTAACAATCATAAATCTTGTGTTTTAAGTGTACTGGTGAAAGAATTCTTTAAAAACAATATAGCAATATTAACATGAATATAACCATAAGACTTTAAAATACTTAGCATGTGTCCGTCCATTCTGTCTGATATAATAATTTGCTGTTAACATCTTATGAAGATAAACCCGAGTGCTGTTCTTTAATTCGTACATTAAAGTAACATACAAACAAACACATTACATTATACATCTTTACATACCCTTGTCAGTTAGACAAAACATCAAGTGCCCTCAAAAATGACCACGGCCTCACTCCTAACACACAACCATCTGGAGTGCCTGTGCAGTGCTCGGAAGAGATGTCACAACAGCTGCAAAGAACCAATCACCATAAGAGTCATGCAAAGTGTTAGCAGATAATCTGACAGCGCGCAAAACCAAAAGACAGAACTGTTCAATAAACATCAACACGCGAAAACCAACGATTATTTCACAATGAATAAAAGAATCTCACAAAAGACAGATCTAAACTCAATCTTGACAACGGCAACAAAACGAATTACCTCAAGAACCATTCCCTCCTAATCTTTGTAACTAATACAAAGAATATTGCTAACAAAAGAAACATGTCTTCCCTTCTCAAGAACCACTGGTGAACTACTTCAATTAACCGCGAAACTAAAGCAGATTACTACTCAATCATGTACTCAACAACCTATCTAACGAATCAATTACTAAGATTCTATCACATGATTACTCAAGCAATAAACATAATATTACTAAAAATAGAGTTTTTTTTATATCGTTGTCGTCTTTGATAATCACTGTCATCTCAGACAACTCCACCTCTCTGCAACCAGTACACTTACATGTTAAAACATAAAAGAACACAAAAAACCCATTCTGCTCCATTTATAGGATGGCTAGACGTTTTAAATGAATTAGCCTAATTAAATTTGGGCTCTCTGTTTCAAAGATCAAGCTCACAATGACCTCTTTTGTTTTTTGCCCACTGTGTCAAAGGCCAAACTCTCAGGGGCTTACAATATCTTATTATCTTAACTTAAGAACAACTTTTACCGAAATCAGACCCTTCAAATTATTTAGGATAATTATGTGTAGTTGAGACTTAATATACACAGGATTAAATTTTATTAGATTGCTTGGCATTGTTATTAGATTAACAAAAATGTTGCACAAATCGGTCAAAGGTCAAGCTTAAAAGGCCGATGTTGGAGTCAAATAAACGAAATGTTTCTTAAATATCTCTTGTTTAAGTTTAGCTCAGTAAAATAGGCTCAGTGTTAGCTTTTCTTATCGTACTGTGTCTGACGTTCGTCTTATCTTTAAAAAAAATAAAATACACAGCAGCCCCTCCTAAACCACTTGACCAAAGTTTATGGAAGAAGTCAAACTATGTTCCTTGCATGAAGAATTTTCAGATTTAATCGAGGAATTTATTTCAAGCAGAACTCTCATTGTTACGGTAACGAAAATGAAAACTATCTGAAACTCTTCTTGTCTAGTCCACCAGGCCCAGGGCTCTGAAATATGATGCGTTCTATTGTCTATGAGACCTCTATCAGGTTTGTTCAAACTTTGCCTTTTTGGTCATTTTTCGGTTTTGCCAAGGGCGTCATTTGTTTGCATACACTTATATAAATAAATTATATAAATCTTCATGTCAGAATCCATATGGTTGAGACTACTGAAATTAAGTTTGTAGCACTATCTAGTGATATTCTACAAATATTGATCAAATAATGTCACTTTGTTAACTTTTTTGCCTAACACAATGTATCACATACTGGAAGATCTATATAAAAATCTGTTTGTAAGAAACATCAAAGCCAAGAGTTTTAGAATTTGCTCAAGACATTGTCTGGAGAGCCTTTTCCAAGATAACCGAAACTTGCCCCTTTGTATTCATCTCGGCTATAAATAGTTTTCATAGTATTAGCAACCATAAGGCATAATTCTAAATTGGTATGTAATAATGTCTACTTAACCTATACTTAGACTGTACAGATGTGCCCTTTAGGTGATTGTTTGACCCGCTATAGCTAAACGAGTTTATTGGGTCACAGGCTCTTCAAAGTATATTTAAGAAACCTTGCATAATATCCTTTTCTTAAACTTGTATATTGTTACCTGTCATGCAGCATGGTATAGAGTTCCCTTTTTGTTGTGTCGCCCTTTCGAAGAAAAGGCGATACATAGGGATCGCTTTGTCTGTCGGTCCGACGGTCCGTCGGTCTGTCGGTCCGTCACGAAAACTTAACGTTGGCTATAACTTTGCCATTTCTAAACATTATCTTATCAAACTTTCAAATTGTATTGCTTATGACAACAGGGTCAGGTTGATGCCATAATGTTTAGGTCAAGGTCACATTTGACAGAGTTATGCCCCTTTTTATACATGGATTTTGTCATGAAAACTTAACGTTGGGAATAACTTTGCCATTTTTTAACATTTCAACATCAAACTTCCAAATTATATTGCTTACGACAACAGGGTCGTGATGATGCCAAAATGTGTAGGTGAAGGTCACAATTGACAGAGTTATGCCCCTTTTTGTACATGGATTTTGTCATGAAAACTTAACATTGGCTATAACTATGCCATTTCTTAATGTTTCTTCATCAAACTTTCCAGTTGTAATATTTTATCACTTAAGACAACACCATTTCTAAAGGGCAGATAACCCTCAAATTAATTTTTGCAATGTTATGCCCCTTTTTCAAGTTAAAATTTCTTGGTTAACCTTTTTCTTTATGTCCATGTCTCAAAAAGTGTCAAGGATATTCCATTCAAACTTGGAATACTTGATCACCAGCAAGACCCCTGCAAAGATTGTTGGTACCCATGTCCCTGGGGTCACAGTTAGCCCCACCCCCGGGGTCACTTGATTTTGCTTATACTTATATATAGGAAAAAAAACTTCTTAAGCCTAGAAATAAAATATTAACTGACATGAGATGGGTAAGTACAACCCCCCTCCCCCCACCGTCCCCTCTGCATGGGAACCGCCCCCCCAAACCAGTCACCCCTACCCCGGGCCCAATTTTTTTTTTTAATTTTAAAACATAGGTACTTTACTTCCCATCCTACCTCAACCCCCCCCCCTCCCCGAACCAGCCACCCTCCACCCTCCCCGGGCCCAATTTTGTTTTATTTTAATTTTAAAACATATGCACTTTATTTCCCCCCTCTACCTCAACCCCCCCCCTTCCCCCAACCAGCCCCCCCCCCTCGGGGACCCATTTTTTTTTTTAAATTCTAAAACATATGCACTTTATTCCCCCCCCTACCTCAACTCCCCCTCCCCCCAACCAGTCACCACCACCACCCACCCCTCCCCCAAGGGCCCAATATTTTTTTTAAATTTTAATACATAGGTATTTGACTCCCATTTACCCTCAACCTGCCCACCTGACCCAATTTTTTTTTAATACATAGGTACTTAACTTCCCATCACACACACACACACACACACACACCCCACTATCGGGGCCCATTTTTTTTTTAAATACATAACTACTTGACCCAAATTTTTTTTTTCATCTTGTATGACTAGGTACTTGCCCTACCCCAGTCAAATTTGTTTCACTTGGGCCTCTTGTTTAACTTGGCTTATAATTAATTATCCAGCACTGAGAAAAGTGAAGCATGCTGTCTGTGGACAGGTATTGTTGTACTTTGACTAGCATGCATTCTTTTCCGGCAGACTCTTGTTTACCTTTTTAGTTATTCTAACAGAGTACCTAAGGGCGACACAAGTGTTCCACTGAACACCCATCTAGTCTTAATTATAACCCTATTATATTTCACTCGTTGTTTTGAAAAGTCAAACTCAGGCAAGTGATTGAAGACTATCTTCGCCCTCTTTTGAGGCATTATTGTGATGTAATGTCATGTTGTCATTTTCAATCTAGGATTAGTTATCTTAAAATAACCTCATACTGCGTTCAATTTTACTGTTTATATTTTATAGAAAATTGTTATTGCCACATTTCAAAAATGTATAGTAAAACTAAAGTGTTTTTGTTTATTCTTGCATAAATCTTTACAATTCTTTTAATGTTTTGTTTCAGGTAGACCGTCTTCTCCCAAAGGCTTTCAATTCTTGTCTGAATACAGTATTCCCACCTTTATTTGGATGAAGAATTTCAATGGTGGGCTAAAGCAGAGTTTTGTTATACAGATATCATTGGCTGACACAGACAAGTGGTCGAATCGTACAAATATCAAAGAGAATGATCAACAGTACAAAATCAACGAAACATTCTTTATGGCAAGCATAACTGATCTTCCATCTGGAATTTACTCAGCTCGTATTTTTGCTTACAATACAAAGGGTGAATCAGATTTTGTTTTACTACCCCAGACTTTTGAAGTCAAGCGCGGAGAAGGTATAGTAAAGTTTTGTGAAATATAAGTTTCTTGTTGTATTCTTTGTTATCATTTTCAAATTTCGATCTATAAGATAAGGTCTTTTTTGTTTATTTTTCTTTTCTTTTTATATGCCCGAAGGGGGCATATTATGTTATGGTCCACAGCATCCGTCCGTCTGTCCGTTAGCAATTGGTTTCTGGAGGATAACTTGAGTACTTTTTGGCCAACAGGCTTTTACCTTCATGTGATTATTGCCCACATTGAGTGAATGACCCCTATTGATTTTGGAGTCAGTAGCTCAAAGTAAAATTGAAAACCATTTCCGCCATGTGACTTGACAATCATTTGTTCTAGAGACTTCAAACTTCATATCATGATTGCACACATTAAATGAATGATTCCTATACATTTTTGGGTCAGTGTGTCAAAGGTCAAGGTCTCGGTGATCTAAATGTTTGGAATCATTTACACCCTCTAACTCAACAATTTGTCATATAGATTTCAAAAATCATATAATGGTTGCACACATTAAGTGAATGACCCCTTTTGATTTTGGGTCAGTAGGTAAAAGGTCGAGGTCACACAGACATTAAAATTAAAAAAAACAAAAAAACATTTCCTCCATGTAACTTGACAATCATTTGTTATAGAGACTTCAAACTTTACATCATGATTATACACATTGAGTGAATGACTCCTATACATTTTGGGGTCAGTGTGTCAAAGGTCAATGTCACAGTGATCTAAATGTGTGGAATCATTTACTCCCTCTAACTCAACAATTTGTCATATAGATTTCAAAAATCATAAAATGGTTGCCGCATTAAGTGAATGACCCCTATTGATTTTGGGTCAGTAGGTAAAAGGTCAAGGTCACACAGACCTTGAAATTAAAAAAAAATACATTTCCTCCATGTAACTTGACAATCATTTGTTATAGAGACTTCAATCTTTACATCATGATTGTACACATTGAGTGAATGACCCCTATACATTTTGAGGTCAGTGTGTCAAAGGTCAAGGTCATGGTGATCTAAAAGTTTAGAACCATTTACATCTATAACTCGACAATTATTTTTCTTAGAGATTTCGAAATTCATGTAATATTTGCACACATTGAGTGAATGACCCCTATTGATTTTGAGGTCAGTAGGTCAAAGGTAAAACAATCAAAATTTAAAGCAAATCATTTAATTTTAAAGCCAAAGACTTCCTCCCTTATATCACAAATTCATTATACTTAGTAAAAACACCCTTCGGGCATATAATGCTCCGCCCAGCGGTGCTCTTGTTTGTTTTTTTTTGTTTTCGTTTTTTTTTTTGACAAATACTTTTGTTACTGTTTTCATAATTCTGCTGATGATAAGTAATGAAATCAACGATTACAACTGAAATCTTTCGTTTTACATTATTTGGTTTATGTAATGAAAGTGATGCTTGCAGGAAACTAATAAAATTTGTTTTGATTGCTGCTACAACTTTTGATTTTTTTTTCTGATACCTCACTTGAAGACTAAACTTATATTCGTATTTTATCTCACTGGGGTAAGATTGCGATTATCAGATTGAGATTGCCGTTTTTACATTCTTAATAAGACCTGGTCATGATTGTTATGTTCAGTGTGTTTAAAAGTTTTATTCATTGATCCAAGCTGTTGCCCTCTTAGAAAAATTTTAGAACAGTTTCAGACACTTGCAAAACATATCAAGACGTATGAATTATTATTAGCAAATTTCATTAAATTGATTCAGTGTGACTTCTTGAATTTAATCTTTTTTTTTCAACAAATCTGAGCTGATGACATACTCTATGACATAACCAAGACAAATATTTGCACCTCTTTACTAGTTAAGACTGTTCTCTTTTGATCAAAGCTTATGACGTCTGAAATGTAACGGAAATCATTTTGAGAAGGATTCCTGGCGATTTAATTTAACGTTAGTCATTTTTGTTCGTTTAAAAGTAAATATATTTATATATCTACACAGATCAACAATCTTCTAAAGTAAGCAGTAGCGACCCATGCATTGCAGTTGGTTCCTCACTTGGAGTAGTGTGTGTCATCCTTGCGATTTATGCTGGTACAGTTACGATTTTTTGGAGACGAAGTTGGACGGCACAGGGTAAGTTGTCAAGTTATTCTGTAAAACATTTCAGAGTGTATGTTTATGTTATCCAAACTATGTTTGTATTTTCATAAAATAAGAAAATCTGAAGTCTTATTATCTTTAAAAGACAGCAAAATATAGGGTTCATATTAAACACATTTGCAAAACAGAAAAAAAATCAACTATTTTTAAACTACTTACAATTATAAAGGAAAAATACTGTATTTACCTGTACGACTGAAAGATTTTATGACAAACTAAATACAAAAGTGTACTGTTTCTTTCTTATCATTTAAGGCATACAGAAACCTGCGAAGACGGAGCAACAGATGTAATATTTTCATATATAATTAGTTATAATTATTTCATTCAAAGATTTTATACAACATAAAATCTCAGAGTCGATAAGAAATTTAAATCGAACCGTCCAAAGGGACTTTTTCTCAAATGAAAAGTGGAAGGCAATTTAAACTATAGGCTGTTAAATATAATGAACTCCTCATGATATATTGTATGAATTTTACGTTCCGATTCTTAAATCTGATCTAGATAAAATTACAAATAAATATAAACACCGATTACCACTGTTTGAAATTATATAGGTACCTTACGGAAAAAAAAATTAAAAAATGATTAAAAATTTAAGAACTTTTTATTCACTTCTCCTCTATGCACAGGCGAGTGTGCACTTTTGCACACACAATTTAACAGCAAATATATATGTTTTTAACTTCAGAAATTACGTGAACCTAGCGTTTAAGCCAGGGAGCATTGGTACACAAGCACCTCAGCAAGACAACACAGAGGAAACACTGTACACCAGTCTTGACCGGCAATCACGTGATGAGAAAAATACATATGATGTGCTTAGTGAAGTTAAGAAAAAACGTACAGGTGTTTAAAAAAATAAAATAATATAGTCGACTTAGTCGAATTTCCTGAAATAAAAAGACGAAATAAGCTTCCTAATTAATAACAGACTAAACTTAAAACTCTTATTCAGAATGTTTTATTAGACATTGTTTGCACATATAGATGTGTGTCTTTGACTTTATATTTTGTTTAATTCTAAACTGAGCAGTTTTGTGCAGCTTGTTTTGGTTATATTGAACGACTTTCTAGGACGTATTCACTTTTTTAACAATCAAAGGTTTTAAATCTTCCTGTGAGAACTTCCTGTAAGAAACTGCAAGGCCGAGGCTTCAGAACTATGAGTATGATGTGTACCATTATATCTTACCTGAAACTTCAATGCTCATAGTTCTGGAAATTTGCTTGAATATTGCCAAGTAGACCTCTACCAAAATCGAACTTATAAAGCTGAAACTTCTGACTTTCGGTTTGAAGTAATACCTTATGGATTTCTATTTATCATTTTGGAATAATCTCCCTTGTTTAGCTCTTCCTTTTTACAATACTTGACACTTGTCTTTTTTAGCAATTATAGTCAGGTGAGCGTTGAAATGCAAACGCGGCGGTCCTCTTTTTAATCATCTTTTATTCTTGAATGTGTTTTTGTTTTGTTTCTCTTTTTTCTTTTTTTTTCTTTTTTGTGTTTTCTTTTCGTTTTTTCTTTGTCACAAAGTTTTCAGTATGGCCTGTATTTTGCATTTTTTAATTATCAAAGGATGATGTCCGTTTGATGCTTTTGAACAACAGTTTTTCACGTGATTGTTTTGGCATTTTGTTATATGCATCGGAAAATAATATTGCGACATACAGTGCAAAACTGCAAATCGAATCGAAGCAACTAACACAACGATAAGCATATTGAAATAATTTGTACTTATTTTTCACTTCGTATTTACATGATCTATGAACATTTACTGATTTTTAAGCATTTATCATGTCTGTCACTCGTCACTCTCAAACCACTTAACTTGAAATCTAAATTTAATGCAAACTTAATATAGATAATGTTTATGAAAATTACTTTGTTTATAGGTGGCAATGTTTTCTGTAACGTTAAGTTTATTGTTGAATTAAATGGATAATCACTACATTATTTTCTTTCAATTGCAACATGTAAATACCTACTGTGTTATATGTGTTCCTTTAACAATGAATTCTTTTTAATGTTATATACACGGGATAGGTTAAACTTTAAGTGATTTGTGTCTGAGCAAACTTAAAACTGATAATGAGTAAACACCTTAGTCTATATGAAACTTTCTCAAGATGTTTTACTGATGAATATTTAAATTTATTCAGACTCTTTCAGAAATTAGGTCTTGAGCTCAGATCATTTTAAACCATTGAGACACTTTATAGGTCACATCTTTGATACAGGGTTCTCTTGGTTGAACAAACAGTCCAGATCAAACAAAGGCTTTCTGAACAGAGACCAAAACACTTATCTGCGTCACGTGATTTGATATTTTAATTAACACCGTCAAGATGTATGGGAAAATAAACACACATGTCGCAGTTTACTTCTGTTACACAAACAGTGAGCCAGCTGAAGGTGAACTGTTTTAAACAAATGGTACCGAAATGTTTGCAAAAATGTTAAGCAAAATGGTTAAAAATCCAGA
Source organism: Cyclina sinensis (assembly GCA_012932295.1). Classification (NCBI taxonomy): domain Eukaryota; kingdom Metazoa; phylum Mollusca; class Bivalvia; order Venerida; family Veneridae; genus Cyclina; species Cyclina sinensis. Next base: position 2,091,277 of record JAAONU010000002.1, on the reverse strand, counting down.
GTTTGTGTTTTGACTGTACTTGATAAATTTTGAAGATTTTTTTTTTTATTCCCGATTAAACAGTGTTAAGTTTATACAGGCTACGCTGTAGCCAAAATAAAGAGTGTCAGTATAAGTTTCCCGACCAGACTTATTTATAACTTTCCCAACTTACGTAGTAAGCGTTTCTTCAGTTTAATCGCGGAAGCAATAAGAGTATGATCTTGTACCTGAGTTCGATTCTACCTAAAATATTACAATTTTGATTTTTCATTTATAAAATATATTTACTCAACATAGAAAACTGTTTTCAAACAAGACCTCAAGTTTCACACTGTATATTTAATTTCAATGCATTTTAACCTTTATATGACACTTTTAACAAATTAAAACTGTCTTTATACATTTAGTCTATTTTAAAACTCAAAATAGTTTTTTTTCATGGAACTGAAATCACTATTCTCTAGCTGAAGGGTGAATATTTGTCTATGAATTCTTCAAACAAGAGGCGATGCATTTTGAAAAAGACACCCATAGCAGGATTCGATCTTAGGTTCTCCTGCATCTCAAACTAGTGCTCTAGACCACTGAGCCAAGAAATCGATTCCCAGACGAAATGTCAGAGGTTGTACTTAATATATACAGTTATAGGCCAATATGCTTTGGACTGTAACAACATGCTAAGAAAAACGTTTGTATTCCTAATGAATATGAAACACTTAAAGACAAACACTAGGAGGCAGAGGCTGCAACTCGCAAAACACAACGAACGAACAGTTCTTTATCCAAGAAAATCCTGACGATCCTGCAAATATAACTACGGACACAGACTATAAACCTTGTACTTTAGTATACTATAATGTCCCATCTATACAGCCCATTGACTCCAACAGGGTCACAAAACACTAACAGACAGAATAATAAATACACTTAAATGATAAGAAAATATACATCATGGGAACTTACAGCGTTAAACAATTGATGGAAGCATATTGACCGAGAGAAAGTACATGTATTACAGATTTATGTTCAAAGACAGACAATATTTATGTCAACCTGGTTTTGGCATCGATTTTCATATCAAATTAAAAAAAAAATACTTTGAAAACTGTCCAGAAACATCTTTACACAAGTGGGCCTGCACCAAGAATACAGCGAAGAAGCCACATTACGCCATTGAGCAAAACGATTTCAAATTTTGCGTGAACTTCCTTATTTAGTGTTTAGAAAATCACGGTCTGCCACAAACTATTTGACAGGTCGGGGGATGATGACCCGCTAGTTTCACTGAAGAATACTCTGACGAAGAAGAAAAGTCTAAGTAGGAACCAAGAACAGGCAGTTGACTCTGACAGTTGACTGTTTTCGTTATCAATACCTTTAAAGCCATATGGAATCACTGCGTTCAGCGCATATGTAGCTGTGAACCGAAATAAGATGAGTAAGACTGGTGAGCCGTCAAATATTGAACCATTAATATTTCTACTCAAATTTTCAAGTGTTATACAATGAAAATTGTGAAATTACATATATAAAATCAAAGTCTGTAAGTGTTTCTCCGAAAAAACTAAAATGTTGGTTTGTAATTATTAAAAACAAAGTATATCACAAACAGTTATAGTACTAAAACAATGAGGTTGCATCCCATGTACGAAGAATGGAACAAGGACCGAGTGTTTAATAAGAGAAATGCCAATATTGAGGCAGTATCAAATATTTAAAAAATAACTATATTATAATCCAGACATGATAATAGCAAGATTATTTTCTTGTTCGGTCAAAACGGTTAACACGGTGCCGATACTACGTGACTTCGACGGATATGTGTGGGTGTACAAAATGTAAACAAAACGTCGATTGAGGTAACATTTTTTACGATATTTTTTTAATACATCATAATTTTTCATCGGACAGAGTTGAGGGCCCGCTCCCTTTGGTAACACAAACTGTCCCCAAATGTTTCTCGCAAATATTTTGTAGTTTTTTAATAAAGTGAAACGGCGCGTTTTAAATTTCTAAAATTGCGATGATATGTGTGGAAGCATATCTTAAAAATGATGCTAAATCCACCTTTATTGTTTGTTTAAGAAACCTATTATATGACCGGAGCGAACAATATTTGATACAGAATAAACATTGTGTGTGGATCCATTTAATTCAACAAGTGAACAAAACAATGCCAAATAATTCAAAAGAGATATGTGTGGAATAGGTTTTTAAAATGATATGTGTGGAAGCAATATTTCAACGTAACCACTATCAACATGGTTTTCGGCAAGAAAAACATTGTTGCACAACATCAAGTCGGCGCGGAGATTCTGAAGACGTGAACATATCGGATTCATGAAATATTACACATACAGACTATTTAAATAACTGAAGAATCGTTAGAGCATTTAATAGACCATCTGTGAGTGGAATTCGTACTCATGCCGCCTCGATCATAGGTCGTATTTTAAGGGATCGCGTGTTAAGAAAATGTTGATCAGTATCAAACATGATCAGTTTCATTTTCATACCGATGAAGCATTTCATCAGCTCTTCAGGTTAATACCTTAGTTTTTATTTCAGTTATTTCTGTTCAGTGAAACCTCATGACAATAAGGAAAGATTAATAACAACTTGTACACGATTTTTGCTATACTTTTAATAATATCAAATATAGTCTGAGCACCGACTGATAGAATCGTTTAACAGCATAATAACATAAAAATTGTTGCACGGAAAAACTGTATAATTCTGTTAGTGCGTGCGTTGTAGGTGTGTCTTTTTCATTATGTCTCCCCTACAATCCCAAGATATTGTTTTTTTTCTACTTTCCGTCCGTCTGTATGTCTGTCTGTATGTCACAAAGTTTGTCAGCCCTTATTCTTCATAACCGATGGTTGGATTTCAATGGGTCTTGCTTGGTTTATTTGGTACTAAGCCAAGTTGAGAAAATCTTCGGCTTGTTCCGATTCAAAGATTTCTGGACTTTGTATTTCCGAAAGTGAACACATATTGGCATATCTCTAAAACAGCTAGTCTAATTAAAAAAAACTTCACAGGAATGACTTAAGCAAGTACAGATATAAATTGAGTTGATTTGCTCCAGTCGGCAGAATTTTAGAGGGTTTATTCACCTTGATTGGTCAGAATTTGGACACATACGGGCATATCTCAATTACCACTTGTCAGATTGTGACAAAACTTTACATGCATGCTTGTTAGTAAGTGTAGTTACAAGTATGGTTGGTTTGTTCCGGACCGCCGATTTTAAGTGGAAGAAGATGCCTCCATTTGTTCGTGATTAGGGGAATGTACACGATTAGGGGAATATACCAATATGAAATCAATTCTGAACAAATGGAGGCACCTCCTTCCACTTAAAATCGGCGGTCCGGAACATATTGGTATATTCCACTTATCACGAACAAATGGAGGCACCTCCTTCCACTTAAAATCGGCAGTCCGGAACAAACCAACCATACTTGTAACTACACTTACTAACTAGAACTATCGCTGAATGCGATTCATACCCCCACCAATGTCCTTGACAGAAGATGACATGGAAAGGTGGTTAAGGGAATAACTTTAGTGGCACAAATACATATACATAAAAAGAAATTATTTCTGGTGAAAAAAAACAAACAAATTGTACATGTAATAGTATAAATATATATTGTCAAATTATATTCGAAACAGTTACAAATAACCTTTCATTTTCGTGAATATCTGTTCTAGTTTCAGAAACATTTAAGTATTAATAGTTATATCAGAACATTTTCTAAGCCTAAAAGGGGCATAACTTGTGTCATAATTCAATGGAATTGTAGAATTTTCGTCATCTGAGTTGCTTGTAACCATTCATATAAATTTTAAGTTTCAAGTAAATATCTGTTCTGGTTTAAGAAATATTATAGTAAATAATTTCAAAGACATAAAAATGGACTTAACTTTGACAAAATACAATACAAAGTTATCCCTCCCACTTTTTTAGTTATGAAACTTGACCTGCATATCTTACTTGGGACACTTCGTATATATTTGAAGTTTCGAATGAGTATCTGTTCTAGTTTTAGAAATATTCAAGTACATGTTAAAATTTCAGAACATTTTCTTAGTCAATTTTTGACCTTCAAGTGTGGCCTTGACCTTAAGCTGGCACAAGGGTAAGATGGGTTCTGCACATTGCCCAGTTGGGGTGAACATTTGAGTCAAGTTTGAAGAAAATCCTTCCATTAGTATAGAATATTATAGAGCGGACACGACATATTGTCTAGTATTGATTGTAAGTAAATTAAAAGACTTAAAAAGGAGCATAACTTTGTCAAAATGCAATACAGAGTTATGAAACTTGACCTTCATATCTTACTTGTGATACCTCATATATCTTTTAAGTTTCAAGCAAATACCTATGCTAGTTAAGTCCGTTCAGACAGTTTGAGACTTTTCCTTTAGCCTTGTTATCTCCCTTGACGAGTGTTTGTGCCACAGGCGAATTGATCTGATTGTTTAGATGCTGTGTAATCCTTTCCTCTAGCTATCGTGATGCACGACATCGTAAGTTTGTAAATTCGATTCGCCCTTATTCACCAATACGTCTATTAAAATCTCGTCTTCAGTAAATTTTGTGTTTGAACTTTAAAAAATAGATTGCTGTGTTAAACTGACAGAGTAATAGTAAGAACAGGCTGGTTAAACGTTTCTTGTTTAATGTTTGTGTTAAATTTCAAGTATTTTATTGTTAAGAATTAAGTTTTTCATTTGCAACATTGTGGAAAAGGACGTATGGTATCTGTTTGCGGTTGCCATTGCCCCAAGACATTTCATTCATTCAGGAATATATATACAACTAGATTTACAGTCTTATCTCAATAAAATGGTAATAATTCAGAGTCAATTTTCTGACAGATATTATAGTAAAAATATGAGAACAGATACATACAGTTCATCTAATTATATGCAAATAATTTAGTGATAAGAGATACTTCTTGCAACCTTTTTTGTTTTATGTCCTGCTTTACAAGTCTCACTAAATAAAAACGAGTGTTATCCCAGATAGTCGTAGACTTTGTTTGTATCTCTTTCAATACTCGTATTTCTCTAAATTAAAAAAGTATATTGATGTTTTAAAGCGCCAGCGGGTTTTGTGCCTTTATGCACTGCGCATGGAGGGGCATACTTAGAAAAGAAGCAAATTTTCTTTTCTGAGAAAATAACGTTGATGTATATAACGTCGTGATTTGTTTGACGCCGTGGGGCGATGTTGTAAATATTACCGTTTTGTAACGAGAGAAAATTTAATACCGTTTGACGTATTCTTGTAATTTTTTGCATCTATATGTAAAAAGGATTGAGCTGACCAAATATATAATTTGTTTCTTATTTAAACGATTTTCCTGGAAGCTATGGCCTCTGTCTACGAATTTCTGGGAGAATTCGTAAATATTAAAATGTTCTCGCATATCTTTAGGTTAGCTACATGTCAATGTAGTAGTAAAATGTTTTTAAATGACTCTGAAATGTATCATTTATTTCAGATCAAGCACTGAGATGCACATTTATTTACTCGAAGTGGCAATAGACAATTCACACGCTGCGTAGCAATAGTCCAGACAATAGTACAGATAAACTTCGTAACGAATGTTGTCTGAAATCGAATTCGCTCATCGCGTCAAGTGTCCGAACCAAGTGAAGCGATATGATCTTTGAACAGAGATCGACTTTTATTTGATAAAAACTGTTACGATCGGGGAGGGGGGATAACAGTTGGTCGGCAAATCAGAAAGAAGACTATTTTAGGCCTATACAACGACCTGCCGCAAAGCAGTTTTAACATATTTTCGAAATAATACAGCGACGGTATCTGTGTGTACGGCAATAAACCAATACCATTTGCAGGACGATATTAAGGTAAAATAACTCTAATCTTTGCATAACAGAAAAAAAAAAAACATTTGAAAAATGGGTATGGGTACTACAAATTAAGAAAAACTTTTTGCAACTTTTATCACCGATACATAGATTTAAGTCACAAATATATACAACTGTGGTTTCAAAACGCTAATGCAACAAGGTATTCCTCAACCAGTGTTATATGGAGAATTGATTCATTAATTTAATACTTTATAAAAAGAAGTGTTGATTTCTCCATGTTATTTGTAAAAAAAACCATCTGTAAATTCAAAATGAAAGGCTACCAACATGATATTCTATTGCGGTCTGCCAGCTTGATGATTAATCCTTCTACAGTTGATCGCTTTGCTTACCTCTTTGCTTGCACGAAGGTAAATAGTGTATGAAGGTTTCCAGGAAAATTTTGAAAAGAACGTAGAAACTCGATCAGTATCTTTTATTCCTATCTTTTATTCCTGCCATCGTGTTCTTGCTGATTTGAAGTGCTCTAGTCTCAGTAAGGTAATTTGGTACCTACACTTTTCACTTTACAATGCCATTAGATGTTTATTTTTTTTGTCCGTATGCGTTTGTTTGCAACATTGTCGTGATGATGGGTTGGTTGGAGGTAATTTACCATGACAACTTGTACTGGTGTGTTGTTATGAAAACTTGTAGGGGCAAGTGTGAGGTTTGCGCACCTTAGAACCAGGTTTAAACCCCCAGCGGCAAAAGTTTTGCCACTGACCGTTCCAAGGTGGTAGCCCCACAAGTTCTCATTTTCGTTAATTGTTTGTGGTGTCTCTTTTTTCACTAATCACTTTAACAATTCATTCTCCTTGTTCCTCTACTTTTTGACTGTGTAAAGAAGCTGTATTTTCTTTTTCCTGGTATGTGTTTTAATTTCTCACTTTTTAAATAACAAGCGATATCTTTTGTATAAGAAAACATACGTGATCAACGTTTTGTAATTAGTACTTTTACGAATTTGCTATAGGACAACGGAATTAAAGTTTATTGTACAATAAAAAGTATAGTTAACACACATCTGATATAAACCTTAGTTGAATGTCAAATATCTATTAGTAAACAAAACAAGTTGAGACATTTACGTCCAAACTATCAAGCAAATTAATTACACTTCTTTGAAGTTGTGTATGTATTTTGATCTTAAACACTAAAGACAATTTTATTCCAAATATCAATATCTCAGTTTTAATAAATCTGTGCCAGATGAAAAACACTGTTGCAAGGAAAATAACATGGGAATAAAAATTATTGAAATTTAACCAACGTTTTAACCACAAAAAAAGATAATGAAATATTTCATAGGTATGAACTTAATAAGACGTAAAATTGATTCGCCTCTTTAACACCTAACTAAATTCACATGTAAATAGCGCGCGTTTTTTTTTGTTTTTTTTTTTGTTTTTTTTTTTTGTTTTTTGTAAATAGCATTATAAAACTTAATAAAAGACTTCTGACTAATCGAAGTTTTTCTTTGATGTCAATATTATTTCAATCACGTATGACTTTTATAATAGCCCTATATCCGTTGTCATATTTTAACAACTTCCATTCCTATCATTTCATATCAATTTTCTGCAAAGAATGAAAACCCTTTCTTTAAAATTTACTTTTAGGTAGCCTTTCTATGGCTTCTGTTTCATCGCAGTTGCATACAAGATATTTTTGGTAGATAACAAAGATTTCATAATATATAGAACCATAAAGTCCATAGTTTCAGCCGAATCGTTTTAACAATTTGTCAGATCTATTAGGGTAGAAAATGGTTATTTGTCTAGAATCAATATTTTCAGTCAGTTAATCATGAATGAGTTTAGTAAGCGGGTTGCCTGTACGATAACTCTTACAGTATAAAAACTGCAGACTGGTGTGAAGATATGAGTGAGTGGAGAACATAAGCATTACAATTTTTTGCCTCTTGTACTCTCTGGATTATGCACTTTTGGATTTTTTTTTTATGTACGGTTTGTCCAAGCAAAACCTCATTTAGTATAAAAGCTACACACTTTAAACTTGGTATGCGGATATATTTGGTCAGAGTATCTATACAAAACTCTGTCTGTTTTACTAAGCGATGACTATTTTTATATTCAATATGTGCATTTTAATTCATAAATTATAAAAGCGACAGATATTTTACTTAGTGTCCTGAAAGACCTTGTTACAGATAAAAAAGACCTATCAATATTTTGGTCAGAAAGTAACATGTAAAGGTTATTCCTTCAAATAGTCAAAGTTCACAACACACTTATGGGCATCTATTGCATCCGTCCAGTCATGATTTGAAATTGTATATTTACATTATTGAGTCAAGCCTATGAGCTTGGATTTTAATAATTACTGGAAATCGTGGAGGCTATGTGCAGAAAACAGGGTTGATTGCACAATGAAATGCCATCGTAAGTGGGCACTATTAGTATAGTGACAAAGACATTCTATGCGTCTTTGTCCTAGTTTAGTAATAGTTTGATAAACTAAGTAGACTTGTGTGAGTGGTTTGTTACATAGACACAACAAACAATGAACGAAAATCAGAACTCGAGGGGTTACCGCCTTGGAACGGTCAGTGGAAATATGAAAGTAGTTGAAAATATTAAAATGGAAAGCAATGATTTATTAAAGATTATTTTACCTCAACGACAGTCTTGACTAACTATGCAGAAAATGGAATCAAATGCACAGAAACTTATCTTTTCAATCTAAATACATCTAAATCTATAATTAAACGTTATTTTTTATCCTTTATACTTTTGTAGTTATAGAAGTGCGAAATCGTTTTGTAATGTTATTTTAAAAACTAATGCTGCGCCAAACCTTTAATGTTCAATTTAATACAAAATGTTTAATTTCAAACTGTCGGCAGTGGAAAAATAACATTATGTTGATTATTCGGCGAGGGTATAAATATTTATAGAATGAATATGTTTAAAAATATTTTAAGAATGATAAAAGCTTCTTTTATGCAAAAAAAAAAACATAACGATACTTCTCAGTGCTAAATGGTCAAACGATTAAAATAGTACAACAGCATTACACACATTTGAGCCATGACATGACAAATACAACATAGTGTAAAACGAAATAAATCCAAAAAAGCGATGTTACGTTGACGTTGAAATAACGGCGCATGTTATACACAAATTTGGTGGTTTGGCATGTCCAGTAGAAGACACTTAATGATTATGGGATGACAAGGTCCTATTACAAGACCTGAGTGACAGCCTGTGTAAAATCTTTGTCAAAGTAATAACTGTTAGTCACACTGGCCTAGATATGAAATTTGGTTAAGACATTGGGCATGAAGAATAGATGATCCTACTGATTTTAAGGTCAGTGGATCAAAGGTCAAGAGCACAGTGACAACCTGTGTAAAATCCTGTCTTTTTTAATGCGCATCATATGATCAATTCGAAACTGAAAACCTGCATATAAACACGTTTTTTCTCTTTCTTTCTTTTTTTCGTATTGCGTACTAGCTGGTGGCCTGAAATTGACTGGTTTCTACTGATTCTTTTCGTTACAACATATTTTAATGCCCAAACTCCATAAGTTGATACCTTATTACAAGCCCAACTTTGGAAGAAAAGTTTTTGGGGGTTGTTCGAGAGGCAACTCACTGTTACTTAAAGTAGATTTTTTTAGTTTCAGCTTAATATTTTAAGTTAAGTTTGGTCTTTTGTAATTAATCTTGTTCGGTTAAAAGCCAATTTCAAGACCTTCATTCCTGAGGATTACTATGGGGGTCAAAGGGTTACACGCTGTTACTCATAATACTTTTTGGTCTCGCTCAATATTTTAGTTTTCATGTCGTATTCAAATCAAATTTGTGTAATAATTCTTGCATTTTATGCCCTCATTTTGTGGAAGGCACACAGCGTTGCTGTTGTCTTTATGTAGGTCCGTCCGTACGTCTCTATGTCCCGTAATTATATTTTACCTGTATAGATATATAGAGGAAGTGTTATTGTTATGTATGCGCGTAATTATGCAATTAGTTTAGGGTTTCCTCTAAACTGTGAGAAAATAAATTACCTAAATGAGCAGATGATCACCAGATGTTAAAGGAATGACATTTCAGCTTTAGCGACATTTTAGTTATTGTCCTTTGTTTATTATGTCAGTTACTCTTGAGAACACGCTAAATTAGGCTTATCCATGTCCTCATAGTTATAGTTACAACGAATAGTTGATAAATTTTAGACGTCGAGAACATAACTCGTATTGTCAAATAAAACGAGCAGATCTTGTCATCCTTAGCCGAACCTTAAATAAATAAACCGTTCAGACGTTTGAAATGTTTTCTAAAATACAAAAAATAATTGTTTAAAACGCATGTTAAGTCTTTGTAATTACGAAACAGTTTCTCAGGTGTATTAACAAAAATAATCATATTTAATTAATACGTTTTGCATGAGTACTTTGAAGTCAGAATTCAACAAAAATTCAATGCCAAGTAAAACGTCTAAACAAGATGACGGCGTTAAAAAATCTATTATAATTTGTTTTTTTACCCCCCCCCCCCCCCCCAACACCCGCCCCCCCCCCCCCAACACACACACACACTGAAATCAGTATGAAGAATGTATGGGATGGGATATTCTGAAAGAGTGCTATCTGCTTCTTTATTCTGTAGCACTTAAAAACTTTTTTATTTAAAAAAAAAATATTGTCTTATTCTTAGATCTATTTTGAGCGTATAAAAGTTCCAAACCATGTAACAAAATATGTTTGGGGAGGAATTTGCAAAAAAAAAAGAAAAAAAAGGTCAAAACTGCGAACTCCCCACAGATCATTTAAAATGGTAAAAATTAAATGGGTTAATTTGTTAGGGTGTCAAAAGAGACCAATTCCCTGTATAAGCAGCCTTACAGTAAAACTGGGGTTTGTCCACCTATGCAGTCATCAAAGGGAGTAATAAAAGAACTTAACAGTTAAAATGCAAACACCAGTGGAATAGAAGATGGATTAGAGACAGAAACTGGATTTGCAATGTAAAAGTAACTAATTGAATATAAACTTTTTTTGTGAAATTGATAAAAAATCATGACAAAAACAACTTCTTTGTGCGTGTTCTGATTTTAAGAAAATGGGAGTCCCCCTCCCCAACCCCCACCAATAAAAAAGTCGTTTTCGTGTTATGTTCCTAAATATAAACGGAGTCCCCCAAGCTTCGTTTTTGTAAACTTTTTAGCATGTGTGTAACAATTTAATTGCATTGAACTAACGCAAATACTTAACTAACATTTTTATCAAAGAAGAACATAATTGACATATTGAAACATGAAAATTGTGGTTAAGGAGAGTTAAAATCTCCTATGTTTTTCATTTGTTTTCCAGCCTCGATTTCCACATGTCATGTCTGTTGCTCTTTCTAATACAAAACAAAAAACAAAACAAAACAAAAAAATCAAACAAAAAAAGCAAACAAAAAAACTAATATGCAGAACATGTTCCCCGTGGTTTACTGAAAATATTTTTTTTCAAAAATATCAGCTCCTGTAACCAGACATCCTGTGTCATTCTATGTAATAAAGTTGTAACTCTCAAGACATAGGGAAATCCTATCAACAAGTGTTTTTGTATCTACCAATAAGGCAAAAACTGTGCAGCTGCCGAGAAACAACTTACCTTTATGCGTTAAATTTTTATCAGTGACATTTCATAATTACCAGAATACTTGAAATTATTTTTCATTATTTTTCGTGAGGAATTCATCCATCTTTACAACATTTTTTTTTTGGATTATCCTACAAAAAGTGATTTTGGGCATTAGTGGAAAATACGTCAACAGAGATTTGAACATTTACTCTTCACTAGGACCAGACAGGATAATTAGTTTATTTAGGACTGCACTAAATCAAGGTACTTGTATATTCGTGTTATTGTACCCTAATAATTTAGTAATTTGTCTTAAGTATATTTTTTGTTATTGTTTAAGTTTGTTACTGCTTTTTTCTGTTACACTTTTGATTTGTACCGTAACAGAAACTGGGGGCTCGTGGAATCTGAAAACTTGTAATTTGGCTGATTATTGAAAAAAATATTACCCTATTTGTTCATTTAAATTTACACCGTACGTGTTGTTGTAACTGCTTTTGAATTTTATTTGTGTTACTGAAAATCATTTTTCTTTTTAAGTTTATAAAACCAGCAACAAACAATCATGTCATTCGAATTCGATAAATCTGTAGCCGAACCTTCCCAGTGGGGTTTAATTTAGCTAAAATAACTTATTTGCTCAATCTTGCACATCATTATACATTGTCAACTAAAAAATCTTGTGTGAGTAGGCAAGAAATAAAAATCTGTTAGATCGATATTTTGTCGAAGATGAAAATGCACTTTCTCTTTAAAATATGATTAGACAGTTGGCGTTTGAAAAACAACAAGAAAAGGAAAGAGATCAACGCATTTGAAAGCTAAAAATAGAGAAAAGAAACAGAATTCCCTTAAAAATGAAACAATTAGAAATGCAGAAAAAATAAATCAGTTTAAACAGAAAACGTCAATTTCTGATGTTTCAAAATATGTTTAGCTTGTTCCACCTTTCCAAGAAAAAGAATAAGAAAAAATATTTCCTTTATTGTTTTTAAATGTTGCCGGAAATTTGAATTGGCCAAAAGAGCACTGGACCGTACTTTTACAAAGTGTCTTATTTGGTAAAGTCGATAAATTTATACAAAGCTCTGATTACGACAGTGTAAAAGAGTTAATTCTAAAAGGTAATGATTTGGTTCCTGACGCTTACAGGCAGAAATGTCATAATAAAAAAGAAATAGGTCAATTCATTGAGTTTGCTAGGATAAAGAACGATTATTTGATAGATGGTGCGTGTCTAAGATAATTAATAAAAATCATGAAAGTCCTAGACAGCATATGTTAATTAAAGAATACAATCGTAGTGTTCAGACTGATATTAAATCTTTCTTGAAAAACAAGTAAAAACTTTAAATGATACTGCTCGTTTAGCTGATGATTAAAAAGTTTCATTTATTAAAAAAGGGAAACTCACTTTCTCACACTTTCATTCCAAAATCAATTCTGGTAATTCATCTGGCTCATTCAGCCAGACAATTACTTTTAAACCAAATTCACCTGACGAACCTAAAGGTCAAAGTCCTTTATCTCGTCCTGTATGTACTTATTGTAAGATACCTGGGAACCTTATTTCTCAATGCTTTACTTGAAAAAGGAAGCATCCAAAAGGAGATGAGACCAAACCCATAGGTCTTATCACTTCAAGGACTAAGCTACAGCCTTGTATTGACAACAATACAATTTATAGGTTCACAGAAACCAAGTCTTTTACTTTAATCGAGATTAATGAACCAATATTACGAATGGTTTTGTATCACTTATAGTTGATACTTGCCCAACTTCCCCTATTAAAATCCTTAGAGTTACCGGAGCTTCTCAATCTCTTATTTTAGCAGATACACTGTCCTTTTCTGAGAAGACTTTTCTGGAAAAAGTGTTCTTATTTAGGGACTAGAGTGTGGATTTGTTAATGTCCCTCTGCATAATATTCATTTTTCTTCAGCCGGCCCGGCTAGCTCAATTGGTAGAGCATGGGATTATCAATCCTGGGGTTCCAGATTCGATCCCTATCAGGGCAGGGAAAATTTCTCCGTGATAACTGATCTCAGGCAATGCGTCTAAAAGTCATTTGTCCCTCACCTTTGAAGCAAGTGAGGAAGTAGTCGGTCATTTGCGGGAAAATTGGTTAGTAAACTGGTTGGATAACCAAGAACACTGGTTAGGTGGACTGACCGACGGGATATGATCACAACTAATAAAACTGGCGTTAAACCCAATAAACTAAACCAATCATTTATCTTCAGATTTGTTTACTGGACCTGTCATTGTTGGTAAAATAGATCTTTAGATATTGATTTAGCTGATACTTTAATAGGTCAGTCTTTTCATGATGAGACAAAGGAATTTCTTCTAATCTCCCTGAAAATCATAAAGTTGATTTTTTCCACGGAGAACAAATGATCAAAGTCATGGCTTGCGGTCAAGGTCATAGCTAATCCACGAACAGGGAAATGATCCTTACATTTAATCCTTTTTCAAAAAGCTTTAAGTAAAGATGAAACTTTGCAAGTCCAAATTTGTTATTATGAAACAAGAATGGGATTTTAATCAGAAATTGGCCACCACCTGATGTCCCATCTTCTGAAGAGTGGACTGTTAATCACAAAATTGGCGTTCCTAAGTTATATCGCTATGAAATATTAATTTTGGCTCATGCTATGCCAATATCAGGTCCTTTAGGGTGTGAACAAAACCCATCAGAATTGTTTAAAATTTTTATTCGCATCGTCTTAAATCAAATGCATCTAGGTATTGTAAATCTTGTCATACTTGTCAAATGGTAGAAAAACCTAATCAGACAATACATTATAGCCTATTCCTCTTTTGGTTAACCTTTAAGTAGAATAATGATAGAAGGTCCCTTACCTAAAATTGAGTCAGGTTCTCAATATCTTTCAACAATTATGTGTGCTTCTACACGCTTCCCTGGGGCTATCCCTTCAAAAATATCAAAGCCAAAACCATTGTTAAGGCTATTGTGAATTTTTCACATTTGTTAGTTTACGTAAGGCAGTAAATCTGTCAAATTTTATGTCTGGTATTTTCCAACAGGTCATGTATGAGCTTAAAATTAAGCAATTAAAGTCTTCAGCTTAACATCCCGAAAGTCAAGGCGCTTTAGAGCGATTCCATCAACAGCTTAAAAATATATTAAGGACATGTATTATTGACTCTGAAAAAAGATTGGGATGAAGGAATTCATTACTATGTTTTGCTGTCAAAAAATCCGTACAAGAATCTCTTGGATTCAATACTTTAGATTTAGTATTTGGTCACACTGTACGAGAACCTTTAAAACTTTTTAAAGACAGATTCCTCTCTAGAGATGAAAATTTCATTGATTTTATTACAATATGTTTCTGACTTTGCCGTTGCATTTGAAAAAATAAAGCCATACTTAAAATTTCACCAGTTCTCTTGGCACCAAATTTTAACAAAAATATTAACCTAGCTGCAGATTCTAGTGATATTGGTTCAGGAAGTGTATTAATACAAGAAGACAACTTGTTACTTGTCTAAAAACTTCAATTAACATCAGAAAAATTACTCTGCATTAGAGAAAAAGTCTCTTGCTGGTATTCTTGCTTTTTAGCATTTTGAAATTTGTTTTACTTCCTCACAGTTGCCCATTGTTGTCTCCAGTGATCATAATACCCTCGTTTTTCTTACATAAACTTAAAAACAAAAATCAAAGGTTATTGAGGTGGAGTTTGTTTCCAAAAGAATACAACTTTGAAATAAGACATATTAAGGTTAAAAATAATTTGATACCTGATGCAATTTCACGCATTTAAAAGTTATTCATATTTGTTTATCATTGTGTTTAAACATCAGCAAATTGCTATTTCTCTTGTTAAACTTTGATACTTGTTGATGAATTAATATACCTAGTTGTTTGTTTGGCATTTCTCTCTGAAATCATTGTTAATGTAAATTTTGTGTTTAAGATTTTAATATAGAAGTTAGAAGTGCCCATAACTCTACCAAAAGTAAAAAATGACTAAGTGCCCACAACTCTGCCAAAAATATATCGAGCGGAATCTCCTGAAGATATGCACAACTACGCTTGGTGACAAACACTCTTTTTAAGTTTCAATGAAACACCTCAAGTGGTTTTGGAAATGAAGCGAGGACAAAATTTTAGAGTGCAAAAATGACTAAGTGCCAATAACTCTGCCAAAAATATTTCGAGTAGAATCTCCTGACGATGTGTACAACAAGGCTTGAAAAAGCCAAAAAGAAAACCCATATCAGGAAAAATCACAGTCAGAAAACACAGCCTCCCTACACAGTCAAAAGTAGAGCATAGAAATTTAAAGTGATCAGTTAAAAAAGAGACGACACAAACAACTATTGAATATGAAAACTTGTGGGGTTACGGCCTTGGAATGGTCTTGGGCAAAACTTTTGCCGCTGGAGGTTTAAACCAGGTTCTAGGGTGCACAAACTTCACACTTGCCCCAACATAAGAACAAACAGGTACACGTTGTCTTGGTGAATTAACTCTAGTCAACCCGTCAGCTAGACAATGTTGCATAGAAAAACACGAACATATAAAAGAAAAAGCTAATGGCATTATAAAGTGAAAAGGGTAGGTACTCAATGACCTTACTGATACCAGAGCACTTAGAGTCACCGTGACAGGAATAAAAGGTATTGATCGAGTTTCTAAGTTTTTTTGTTTGTTTTTTTTTTAAAGATTTCACTAGAAACTTTCATAAATTATTAAACTCCTGCTACCGTCGTGCAAGCAAAGCAATCAACTGTGGAAGGGTTAGTCACCAAGACGGCTGAGCGGTATAGAATATCATGTTGGTAGCCATTCTTTTTTTAAATTACATGGATAAATTAAAACTGCATTTTTATTTCCTTTAATATATAACTCAAATTTTCACAAAACACTGATTGAAAAATACCTTGTTGTAATAGTGGTTTTAAACTGTAATTTTATTTATGACTTAAACAATGTATTTAACTGACGTCATTCCCCGCATGCGTCTAAATTAAAATGATCAAACATGGCAACATTATTTTTGTATATAATTAAATAAGTGTTTAAACTCTCGCAAACTTTGTTTTTAAAACGTTAAATCTTTGAAAATCATCTGGTCAGGAACCATAAATTCCAGACCTTAGGTATATGATTTATCGGTATTTGACATATCAATGGATGTTAATTATCAGCAGATACAAATTTCTGATTAATTAATTAAAAAAGCTATATTATTTTATTTTTTAGACAAAATTTCAGTGAATTTCCATTCCTGTGAAACCAATGTTAACACATTAAGTGACTTGAATTCATTACATTTTACTACACTTAGTGTGTATATTGTATATATAAGGTATTGATTATTACCTAATCATCGCAGTGTGACGTTGAAAAAAAATTGCAACATTGATATTTTTAACCGCAGCAAGGAATGGAATATTTATTAATCTCATCACTGCTAAGACAAATTTCAACCAGTTCTACTGGCACAATAGTTGAGTTACTAATAAAATTCGAGTAATAACCGCATTCTGTTTTAAAGTTAGAAATTGTAACATGTTGATATTTTAAAAGTGTGCCTTCCGTTGTTTTTGTTTTTTTTGCACTTGTTGTTTGTTATTTTTCATTTGAAAAAGGATACGTTATGAGTGTGATTCTGCATTAATGTCTCAAACTGAAAGGATAAATCTATGTGAGAGGCTAAAATGGCGGTGGAAACTACCAATGTCACGACGGAAACAGCCGATCATCAAATCTTGTGTTTCACTAATCAAAAACAATATTTTCATAAGTCTGTGATTAAGCCATTTTAATCATGCCGTTATGGATGTTTTGATGATGCAAAGTTGTTATATGTAACAAGCCATAAAAATAGGGGTCTATTGAAATGTTTGGTCAATTTGAGATTTTGATTGTTTTTTTAGTTAGCCATGTCCCCTTAATACTCTGGCAAAATATGTCTGACGTTTACATAATATTTAGAAAGGTATGACAAGTTTTGCAACAACTCGGTATTTTGAAATGAAACATAATTTTACAAAAGTCAACAGTAAAACTGGTTAGATATATCCAACTGTTAAATTCCATTTCAAGTTTTAAATTGGTTTTGAATGCATTAAAAGTGGCAGCTAATGATTGCAAGTAAGCATACGAATAAACAAGACTTGAAAAAACTAGCATACCAATAGTAAAGAAAACGGTTACCATGGGAACTAAGTTGAAGCAGATGACTCATACCAAATAATCATTTGAAAAAGGCCAGTAACAATAAGTGTAACAGAATCATATTCCCCTTGCACCCTGCTGAGTTACCTTTATCTTCTATTTCTACATAAAGAGTAGATTTAAACATATTTTATTCGTCACATACTTATACATTTTTGAAATAACAGATACACACAATAGAAAAAAAAGGATTAGACTGGAAGCAACTTAA
This sequence comes from Cyclina sinensis, assembly GCA_012932295.1. Lineage (NCBI taxonomy): Eukaryota > Metazoa > Mollusca > Bivalvia > Venerida > Veneridae > Cyclina > Cyclina sinensis. The sequence continues at coordinate 2,073,368 of JAAONU010000002.1, read as the reverse complement.
TGCTTATTGAATTCTTTTCCCTGTGCTTTAGACATGTTAGAAGGTGTATTGACAATTTTTATTTGCAAGTATACCTGTAGCATAAATTATTTCCAGATTCAGGTACATGCATATCATACTGAGTCTTGTGTTCATTCGTTTCTAATCTTTCAAAACTTTAAATCCCAAATAATATAAATATATGTTACAAAGATATAAGCATATTTAATATTTTCCTGTAGTGATCATTTTCCACAAAATCCAGTTACTCTTCGTATTTAATTTCCTTTTTGAATCTTACATGGTAATTTAATTTACTGGTACTTATGATTGATGAATGCCGGTCTTGTTGAAATTGATCCCTGATTCTTTATTGAAGCATTGGAAAATAATTTATATTCGGGTTTGTGTTAAACCATAAATAGCTATATCCAATATCATCTAAAATATTCTTTACTTTTTAACCCAAGGGTTACATAGGGGTGAATCAACACTTTCGTACTGGGTTTTAAACATTTTAAACATAATTGAATCTGGATTTGTAATAATTTTAAGCCAATATTTAAAAACCCTTTCTTTAAATATAGTCGTTAATAGGTATCTACCAAGTTTCCCTAGAACTGCCATATTTGGGGTTTGTGTTTTAACACCAAAAATTTCTTGCAAAATTTAATATGAACTCTTTCTATTCAAGACGTATTACAAGTTTCTTGTATTTCTGAAGAGTATAGCAAAATAGGTGAGACCATACGATCAAACAACATAAGTTTTGATTTTATATTAAACTTAAGTCTTGAAAATACAGACTATAAACCGTTAATTGACTCGAGGGCTTGATCGGATAGATCTTTTAAAGCTTGAACCGTTATTGGTAAATTTAATTCCAAGGTAACAGAACGAATCGACTATTTCTAGTCGTTCATTGTTGACAAACCAGTGATAATCATTTGCCGGTCTACGTTTGCTAAATATATAACTTTTTGTTTTGTTAATATCTTCAATCCCCACGTAAGGGAGTATACATATAAGCTATCTAACTGTGACTGAAGACTAACAGGATCAGTGGTAAAAAGAACCGTATCGTCTGCAAACAGAGCTTATAAATACCTAGCTGATTCAAGTCAGTTTCAGTAAATGTATTAAAACTCAAATTTGCAGAGGCATCGTTTACGAAAATAATGAATAGGATTGGTGAGAGTGGCTCCCCTTGTTTCAAACAAAGGATATTTAAAAAAAGTCACTTAAGTTTCCATTTACCTTAATACAAGCAGAAACATGTTCATAAATTGACTTAAGCATATTCACCATTTTGCTACTTATACCAGTTTCAAACAGTTTATACCATAATGCATCACGAATAATAGTATCAAAAGCCTTTTCATAACCAATAAATGCGCAGTATAAAGAGAGCTTATCAGCAAGTACTTTTTGTATAATACTATAATAGAGAATAAATGCACAGTCAGCGGTACTTCTGTTACTTCGAAATCCAAATTGTAACCACAATATAGCCAAAACAAGGTACGAAAGCTCACAATAATCACTTAACTGTACTTTAAACATGATTTAAATTTTCCCAATAAACATCGCTATCAAAGTGTTGCCATAATATTGAAAATGAAAGTATATCAGCTGATTCGAATTTATCTACAAATAAAAGTCCACTGAAGATCGTTAGATTGAGTTTGTTCAACAATTTAATATCTGTTTCTATCATTGCTTGTGAACAAGCGATGATATTCAATAGAGAGAAATCAGAGGTACAAAAATAATACGTTGAATGGAGCTGATTGCTAAATTTATGTATCTTGGTGATAATTCGATAGGTAACACTGTGTGGCTTGGTAGCTCAGTTGGTATAGTCTTCGCTTTGTAAGCAAAGCCCGGTCGATGCAAGATTTTCATCCCGCAGATTTCACATTTAGAAAAATGTATTCAACCGTCAGATCAGAGACAATAAATTGCATCTGTCAACTTAAGTAGGAGGAAAACAGTTTGACGTAATGTGACCATCAGATTCATTTTGTGAACTTCCCGTCTTTGAATTAATTATATAGTGAGTGTTTCGGGACTTTTATGCTGGCTCGTCTCAGCGAGCCGGTATCAAGATAGGATTTTACTTGAAAAACAACGAAGTTCAAGCTAAAACTCCGAACATTTCCGAAGCTTCAAAGTCGCTTGGCTTCAAGTTTCAAGAGTTTGTAGTTCAGGAAAGCTGGAGACTAAATCAACCAATAGAAAGCCTGCTTTTAAAGCAGACATATCCCCACTATTTGGAGGCCATTATCATAAGGTAAACACTCTTTAAAGGGCAAAGGCATATGAAACGTTTAGGTAAGGTGCCTTCATAATCTACTTTTTTATAAACTGTTAACTTAGAATTACCATTATTAACAGAAAACAATATCTAAGCCAAATATAGAGCAAAAGTTACATCGACCATTTTTCTTCGTTTCTCGAACTGTTGTCACCGTCACTCAAGCTCTTTTTGTTTCTCCCGCGTCTTTGTGGGGGCTAGGATAGAGTGCGAAATGGACAAAATGTACTTAACGTCCACGAAATGGACTTTTAATTTCTTAATTATGTCTTTAATATTGGTATTATCTGTATTTTCTTGGTTACATTTAATACATAAAAGATATAATTATAATTTATATTATGTTTAATAAAAATATGTTCTAGATATAACCATTTAATGTGACTGCGCCGTACGAAAGGACATTCTCTTTCAAAGATACCTACGAAATGGACTTCTGTTGTTTAAATCATAGTAAGCACATTAGATTTAGTATGTATCCCAGGTGGGAAGCGGAAATTACCTTTATACATATATATTTGGTATCATACAAAACCATAAGTGCTTTCGCAGGGAACAGGAACTTACAAACGGACTGCGGTGTGCATAAGTGCACATTTTCCTCGGGTATATGTTCACAGCTACCTTGTGTTTGATCTAAATTTTGGTCGTCATTTCCATATATCCGAAAAGCATTCAAATATACAAGGTCAATGTCACAGCTTTTCCCCGCTCTAGGGGGTGAAGGGAGAGGGGTTGTAATTGACTAGTGCATTACAATACATACTAGCTCATGGCATGCTTTCAGTAGAACCGTTCTTACATCTTTGAAGTCTGTAATGACTTCTTGCTTTTTCAAAAAGAAACTGTCTGATTTTAATCAACTTACGGCTAAACAATTGCAAATTAGTCACATGTTTGCTTTGCTAACAATTGGTAAAGATTTACAGCTTACGTTTCACACAAATACTCTTACCTTTATATGAAAAGTTGTCAATTTCAGTAAACACAGGCGTGCGGCGTGAGGCATGTGTGTAAACAAATACGCACGATGAAACCATTACCTGTTTTCGTAACAAAACGGCTCGCCGTTTGACATCGTCAGTCCCCAGTGTAAAAGGATCCAGGCATATTTCGGGTAATCATCAATGAGAGATTTCAAGTGAGGGGAGGAAATCAAATGATTTTAGATGATCTTTAATATCAACGAACAATTAAAAGACTCAGTATATTCACAGGAGCTCAAATGTATTTTTTTTAATCAAAAAGGGCCCAAATCGATAAATCTTCCTTCTTTTCTACATATAAAAATGATAATATAAGAATGCACAAGCCGGACTGTAATTTATACACGGATACGATTTCGTACTCGTGCGGAATATCCACAGTTTTGCTTTGACTTGTAAAAATCAGATGCAAACTATCCTGCAGAATGTATGAAATGTTATTTATATTTTGTTTAGCTCATTGCTAACATTTTCGAAATACGCAAATATTGGAGATAAAATTGAAACTCCTATAAAAAAAAGATGTCGAAAAAATCAAACAACAAAATTCAAAATGTCCGTTCTGTGAAAATCAAAAGCTGTAAGAAAAGCAAATTTACAATTTTAATGATCGCAAGTTGCCTTTACATAAATAGTTAGGGTGTCACGGTTAGCAAAATTGCTAACCGTTAAAACGGCGACCTAATAACCGTTGTAAATTTTTAATTAACCGTTTATGGAGGCAAATGGCCATAGAAAACATTTTATGACCAAAACACTACATATGTAAGTCGCCGGGCCAGTACAATGGCTTAATAACTTTAATTTTATGCCAACCAATGAAATTCCGAGTTCTATCAGTGAAATATATTCCATATCAGTCACAGTGTGACAGATATAGATTCTATATCAGTCACTGTGCCGAACTACTTTTCAGTAACCACAATTTGAAATTTTACAAGTAATATGAAAGATATAAAAATAAATTCTAACATAAAACCCAGAGTCTGACTTTTAAAGAGTCTTGTATGTATCACAGACCTATCCATTTCGAGAATCCTATGCCATTTCCTTAATTATATGTCACATACTTCAGAATGACGTAGGCAAACAATTTATTTCCCCAAGATGGCATTTTACGTGAAATCTTAAATTGAATACACTGGATTTATGCTATTTGAAAATGTGATGACGTGTATTGCTTCTTGATCAACCTATGGAAGGATCTAGATCTTGTAAGGGTATTTATTTAGGATGAACCTCTGCATTGGCGCTGAATTTTGATTTGTCATTGCACAGGCCATATTTTATGTGAATGCCCTGCAAGCACTGTAAAACTGGTGTTTTGAAATTAAACACTTTTTAAAACACATTTCTGTTACACTTTTAAAACATGTTACCAGCTTAAACATGTTTCGTGTTTTGGTATAAAACACTAGTGTTCACGAATTAAACACCAATAAAACGCGTCACATGATTTATTTCAAAACATGTGACATGTTTTCAGTCAAAACATTTCTTTGTTACACTTTTAAAACACCAAACGCCTTCCAAAAACACCTCATGTGTTTCAATGGAAAACTTGGAGCGTTTTCATTCAGATTCCTTAAATCACGACATGTTTCAATTCATAACACCTTTTGATTTCATTAAGCACAGGTCTGACAATATTAATATATGTCAGACCGAAACATAAAACTTCACTTTTTTTTGGATGGACAAACTGGAACAAAACTTGATCCTTGTCTGACTCTCTTATGACATGGGATTGGGACATTTAGCAAGAATTGTTCAAATGATAGAAAACAAAGAAGTTTTATTAATGAATTTACAAAAACATTGACCATTTTACTTGGAACTACTATCGCTCATTACAATATGCAAATGACCTATAATTTAAGAACACAAATCTGTACACATGTGACAAGAAATTTCATGGAAATTATGAGTGGTCGATTTAAAAACACAAAATCTGTACACATGTGACTAGAAATTTCATGGAAATAATGAGTAGTCAATTTAACATCATGTAACATCTTTACACATGTGATTAGAAATTCACGGAAATTATGAGTAGTCAATTTAACATCATGTAACATCTGTACACATGTGACTAGAAATTTCATGGAAATAATGAGTAGTCAATTTAAGAACACAAAATCTGTGCACATGTGACTAAAAATGTCATAGAAATTACGTTAAGTCAATTAAACAACACAAAATCTGTACACACGTGACTAGAAATTTCATGGAAATTTGGATTTCAATTTAGAACACAAAATCTGTACACATGTGACTAGAAATTCATGGAAATTATGATAAGTCAATTTAAGAACATAAAATCTGTACACATGTGACTAGAAATTCATGGAAATTATGAGTAGTCAATTTTAAAGACAACATCTGAACACGTAACTAGAAATTTCATAGAAATTTGGATTTCAATTTAGAACACAAAATCTGTAAACATGTGACTAGAAATTTCATGAAAATTATCATAAGTCAATTTAAGAACACAAAATCTGTACAAGAAACTTCATGAAAATTATTATCAGTTCATTTAGAAACACAAAATCTGTACATATGAGCTGTGACCAGAAACTTCATGAAAATTATAATCAGTCAATTAATGAGCACAAAACTGTACACTGGTGACTAGAACTTCATAAAAATTACTTTCAGTTCATTCATGGACTTCCATGAAAACAAACTAAAATATGCAAATGACTAGTGGATTTATGTATAGGTTGAATACAGCAGTTTTAAATATCTTAAGTGTTGTATTCAACTTATAACCCTCCTACAGTTAGCCCTGACCAGTTTACGATTACCAGTTAAATTAAATTAAATACATACAGTTATATGACCACTGTTATGTTAAAAATAGATCAGTAAAATTTAGAGGAAAGTAAACAATTCTATTGGCAGAGCAACTAGGGCAAACTGTAATAACATTTATCTACCAACTTTATGAAAATTAAAAACTAGAAAATTTGTAAACATAGTCTACTAATTTCATGAAAATTAAAAACAATATACATAAAAAATTATGTAACATACCATCAGTACATGTGACTACTATTTTTTTAAAATCAAAATCACAATACATCATGACTTCAGAACTTTGGCTTAATAAACCATCTAATGATACAACTGAACATTTCTTTTGCAACATTTTTCAAAAAATATGCTTAAATTTAAAATATGCAATCATATTTTTACCAAGTTCATACCCAAATATCCACAAATTTCAGCACTAAATGGTTTTAATTCAGACCTTAAAAATATCTCTTAAAGGAATAATACTTTTTCCCCTACAGAATTAATAAGATTTATATTTGGTATAAAAATGGAAGCATAAAAGTTGTAAGTTACTTCTTATGTGAAATAAGGATATTTGCCCTTGTAAAATCTACAAAAAATCGAGCTAATTTGTTTGTTTGTGTTGGGTTTAACGCTGTTTTTCAACAGTATTTCAGTTATATAATAGTGGGCAGTTAACCTAACCAGTTTTCCTGGATTCTGCACCAGTACTAACCTGTTCTCCGCAAGTAACTGCCAACTTCCCCACATGAATCAGAGGTGGAGGACGAATGATTTCATACACATTGTATTCTACCAAATCGTCACGGAGAACATGTGCTTTGCCAAGGGCTGGAACTCACGACCCCTCGATCCGTAGACCTTCACTCTACCTTTTAAGCAAAGTGGACAGACTGAAAAAAATTGAGCTATATCCACGAGATATCTTAAAGGGAGTTTTAATCAATACATGAAAAAACACTTGAAACATTGCTAGCTATAAATATGTTAAACAAAGCAAAGAGTTAAATGAACACTAGTAAATAACAAATTTACACAAAATACTTTTACTTTCCCAATAAACTGTTATAGAGAACTAATATCAGTGAACTAGGTTCTTTAGCTACTTATGTTTTTAACAATGTTAGTTTTTTTTCCATTGCCAGTTGCAACTTTTTTAAAAAGTGAACATATGAACTGGTTTTGAAACCATCATATGGCTGCTGTAAGCTTACATGTTGCACTAAGCCGAGGATTTGCGAATAACATCGTGGAAATTCTAAATCCATCATATAGTAGAAAGCTACCAGAACAAGAAGCGCTTGAATGACTTCAGCACTATCTAGAAGTATGTAAACCCCATCAGCAACAATAGCTATGTTTACAAGTTGGCTCTCCCTGTTTATGGCACATAGTTTAGGTGCAGATTTTGCACTGGACGTCAACAATGTATCCAGTTTGACAGACTCAGTTAACTGAAAGCAGAGTGCAAATTTGTATTGGTTTAATCAATGCAGATATTTTCAAGAAAAAGCTGAACATACTGAACAGTGTGACTGTCTTTGTAAAAGCTGGAAACAGCAAAAATCTAAATTCAAAAATTTCTAGGCAATATCCTTACGACGGTAACGTAATAAAATGTAACCGCGAAGATGGCACCTTTAGGCCTCCATTGATTCCACATTAACTTCCCAAATATGGATGCGGCCCCATCATTGAAAAGTATATATGGCAAAATACGGGATGTCATGTGATCAAGGTCAAGGACAAATTTTGGACACCGCTGTATCCATTTAAAACCGTATGTCCGTGCAAATTTGACAAAATGGAAAATTTGACTTCTACCGCCAACACGTTTCTGAGCAGGTGTGTGTCACGTGACCTTTCCTGCCAAAATGTTGTATTTTTCGAAAAGATGAACATTCAAGGTAGAGGAGAGAGACAAAGCTATGCATGCTGGATTCACTGAAACTGGGTCATTCCTTCCATTTTTTTCTTTCTTTTTTTAAGTTGGCCGAGCATACACTGTCATGACGCCCTGCGCATGACGTCACTTTCTAGAATCACAAGCTCTTACGCGCGAATTAATGTCATACACCACTAAATCACATTTTCATAAGGTTAAAATATCCCAGTTTAGTGCCCAATCGGACTGAAAGACGAAACTTGGAGGTAGGGGGTCATTAGGAAAATACTTGCAAAAGTGTCAGACGCTCGAAGGATATCTAGTTTACAATTTTTTATTTATTTATTTGTCACACCAACAGGTAATTCAAAATCCTCTCACGAATTACATTGAAAAATTCCGGCAGAAATGTTTTATACCCATTTTGATCTTTCAACTCAAGTGTGACATTAACCTATGGGTCTTGCACGGAACATACCAACTCTTTATCATTAACATTTAACCCTTATACTGCGGGAACCTAATATTGAAGCCTTTACAAACAGCTTGGAACCTGAACAGACACAGAGTAATTACAAAAATACGGTCAAGGAAAGCAAAAAATAAATAGATCTTAAACACCAAACTGCCATTGTGATGATTATGTTGAGCTTACCAAAAGCTGAAATCAAGCTTGACAAAATGGTAGTTATTTATAAGCAAACCTTATCTACATCCTTTATCATGAAGAGTTGAAAACTAGTTTTCAACAAAATAATGTTATACAGGCCCGATTAGTTTTATTTTATAGATCATATTTTCACTGATTTTTTTTGGCCATAGAATCTATCTTAAAGTACTTACTTCAACATCTTGCAATAGAGACTTTGTCTTTTGCCCCTTGCCACGCTTAAAGCTGGTTTCAGACTCCATGAACTTGAGAATCTGGACATCATCTGCTGTCTGGATTAAATATATGTTGTAAGAATTAACTAGCCATCAGATACAATTTGCACAAAGGCAATTTTTATTCTAAATTCAAACACAACTGCTATCATTTTCTGCATAAACATAGGGGAACCAAAACTGTGACTAACATTTTGTAAAATACGCATTTGCATTTTTACTCGCAAGATGAATAGTCTGCTCTTTTACACTATATTTTCTAAACAGTCAATTTGAATCAAAATAATAAATATGTTCCTGTATTTTAATAGCACTTGATAAAGCATAGGAAGTCATTTGTATAATCTTGATTTAATTGCATTGCTACTATTAGAACTCCTACTAGTATCTTATTAACATATTAGACAAAGGAAGCTTATTATTATGTCTTAAATAGCTCAATTACAGCAATCTGAACACATTTGTCTTATCGGATTAAGATTTTGTTTCACTGGCGTACCCTGGCAAAAATGACAGTGGCGCATTAAGGTGATATTTCTATGATCTGAGAGAAGTCCACTGAGACCAGGAGAAGGCTATCCCATTTCAAAGACTTACTAGAAAATTTTACCTTCACCTACCTTGTTCACTTAATTTTCCTGTGTTGTATAGACGCAATACTATTGCACACTAAATTACACTAAGAACTTAATAGCTTTAGTATATATTAAGCAACTGTAACTTACTGATCTATTCTTCATGAACTGAGATGCTGTCTCAAACATAACCTCTAACTGCTTGGCCATTGGTACAAGATTTGATACTTTCAATATCAACTTGAGCTCGTACATAATCTGCAAGATATTTGTAAAAAATTATAAACACACACACATATAGATATGTGTTATTAAGGAATAATTATATTAGGCCAGAATAAATGGGAAAAAATATGTGTTTAGAGTTTTCTGACCTACCTCAACTTTCATCCCTGACCCTTGTTTTAATTGGTTTTGGGGATGAATCAAAATCAAACTAAACTGCAGCACCCCCTTGTTAAAGCAAAAACTTTCCAATTCAATATAAAAAGTTTAACATAACATATTTCATATTATTAAACACTTATGAATGATGCTTTATTTTGCAACTTTCAATGTAAAAAAAGTTAGGAAAATATTGTTACCTAATTTTTGGTAAAGTCACCCTAATAAATATTTTTTCTTGCAAAGTCTAATAAAATTAGAACTACTTGCACAACAGTTTCTCAATGTTTACATAATTTAAATATTTTAAGTACAATAAATTCCAATCTCATTTAGCAACTGTACTTACAAAGCGTGCATCCTTGAAGCATGGGAACTTCTCAAGGATTGACTTCACCTCACCACCTGGAACTTGTGCTATCCAGACCCTCCTCTGCTTAAATGTTGCTTTCAGTAGAGTTTTCACGTGTCCAACGTCTACATTCTTCTTCCCCATTTCTGTCTGTAATTCCTTCACATGCTCCTCATATGATTTGACATCCAAATCACCTGTGTCTGGCGGTGACTCAATCCGAAATCTTTTAGGCGATTTCTGTGGTTTAGTGTTGTCAGCCAATGATGACGACTGGCTTTTTCTTTTATTGTCCCAACGTATTCTTCTTACTTTCTGACTCAATGCACTTGTGAAGAAACTCTACAATAAATGAAAAAATAAACAACTGTAAAGTGACAAATACCAAATCTGTTTTTAATCTCAATTTACATTTAACTATAATATCATGGGGTCTTTTAACAAACTTTTTCAAACCCTGTTGCCCGCAGGGCAAGTCTGACAACACTGACTTGCCCACACTGACTTCAACTTGCCTGAACAATTTTTTCATGTGAAAGAATTTTTCTGAACATTTATGATACATTTAGTTGCAAAAGTGTAGTTCAACAATAATCACTGTCAGTTTTAATTCTACATTAGAGGAGATATAATATAAAAATAATGTACTAGCAGTTAGATTTGCCTCACTGAATTTTTACTTTAAGTGGCAAGTAGGGCTATTTCAATAAAAACTGATTATCAAATTCGAGAGGCTATTTTGATTCACAATTCGAATAGTATTATAAAAAAGGAAAATTATATATATAATACATTTGTAAATTGATTCACTCTGCATCCAAAGATCATAATTTTCTGAAATTTTCAGACAAAGTTTGGTAAATATGTGTTTACGAAACGAAAAGTCCCTTTGAACTTGTCATATTACATTCACACAATAAACCATGTACTCAGTAAAATGTAGCAAGTTAGCAGCATATAACGATTATCAAAATGTAGTACCCAAGGATTTGTTCCTTCCCGACTAATTGCAGGGAATGCGGTTAACATTTTCCGACCAACTGCTTGATAGTCTGCTGAGCTGTTGTTGATTCCTATGTTAGGAAAATGGGCAAGGTAGTAGTAAGCTGCCTCTTGTATCATCTTATTCCATACTAGGTGGCTTTCTTTGGCATGAAGCCTTTGTGTAACATAATCACTGAACTTTGGAATGTCAATTGTTGGCTTCACTTCCACGGCTACTGTGCTTTCTGATGTAGAAACTGGAATGTGTAGTTAAATTAAATAATTTGTGTAAACCAATACGACTGTACTTCAAATGAAACTGAGCTCTCACATGATAAGCCCCAAAATTCAAGCCTTTGTAAACTTTGTTCACACATTATAAAATGTTGAATTATGTCATTCATCTATCAAATGACAGAGCATAATAAATCTTTAAAAAAATGTTCTTACCGGTACATCTCTACTTTGGGCCACAATACAGTTTGTAAACTTTGTATCAGCTTAAACATTTTACCTACACTGAAAATATTTGTGTTTTGTTTTAAACTTTAAGCACAATTTTATTTTATTTATTTATTTTGTTGGGTTTTAAGTCACACAAACACAGTGTAGGTCATAATGCGACTTTCCAGCTTTTAGTGTTGGAGGAAGACCCCAGGTGCCCCTTCAGACATTATTTCAGGCCTGAGCGGGCACCTGGGTAGAACCACCGACCTTCCGCAAGCCAGCTGGATGGCTTCCTCACATGAAAGATTCCATGTATCCAGCGGGGATTTGAACCCACAGCCGTGACGGACAAGTGACTCTAACCACTCGGCCACGGAGGCCCCCTAAGCACAATTTTAAGGTTGTGATAAATAGACAGAATGGTTTATCGGCAATTGCATGGTTGCCATAAGGGTATAACAAACCTGCTGCATTTGTGCTTGTGTCTTCAAGTGTTTGTCGAGGTTGCCCTCCTTCAACTGTTTGTCGAGACTGACTTTCAACTTGCGTCCAATTTTGTTCTGGACCTAGCACCATGAGGACTTCATCCTTAACAAACAACAAAGCCTCATCCTCATCCACTTCTGTTCCATCCTTTTCAATGACAAGTCTGAGATCACTGTACTCCAAATCTAATTTCATTTTAGCTGAAAGAGTATATTACGAATGTAAAAAAGTAAAAAAAAAATATAAAAAGCAGCTCACAAATTGAGCATTACAACTGATGATACAAAGAAGTAATGTTTCCTAGACCTTTTACTTAGTTGGATATCAGAAACTCGTCACAGCAAAATTACAAAACGTTTTCGGATTACACTGACATAATTCAAAATATGTAGGTCATGATTTCATAATTATAGTAAGGTTTATTAGAGCTTTACTATAATCACTATGGAAGAGCAGACATCTAGCATATCCATGATAGTGAATATATTCATTTCAACTTTTACTCACTTGCTTTGTGAATTTTGTTTTCACACAATTGTTAAAATTTTGAAATGTGAAATAGCAAGATTGGCATCAAATATAGAAGGTGAAAAGGTGCTGTCATGCTATTAAGGAAATCACAGAATGGATGCACCAAAATTAATGAAACCGAAGTATCAAGGTTTTTTTTGTTTGTTTATAAAGAGAAGTTTTTCTCGAGTAAGGCAGGTAAAGGAATTTAAAGTTGAATCACACTGCATGGAAAGATCCCTTAAATTTGTAGTAGAAAGTATTGTCAGTATGCATTAAAAAGAACAGTTACCTTTAGAAAGCAAGTCTGTCAATGATGTCTTGGCCAATACCACTTTCTTCAAAGTTCTCGAATGATCACATACTTTGAACAGGGACAGGGTCGTCATGTTCATACTAAACAAAAACTTTAATAGCAATAGGCATTTCAACATATTGAGTTGCAACCTGCTCGACATTTTTCCTTGTTTTTTTCTTTTTTAAATAATTTCACAAAAAAAAAACAATATTTATCTAACACAACAGTATATCAATTGTATGTGTGCATTGACAGAGGCCATACAAATCTTAGATCCGAATATTTGAAGCATGATATTTTATTTGACCTTTTGACTTCATAATAAAGTGTATGGCTGTCAAAACCAAGAATATCAAGCTGATCTACAATGAAGACCTTTTCATTAGCAACTACTAATATCTGATCAACAACACCAAATGTAGGACAATTGTCAACATAATCAAGTGCTAAAACACATCCCAACTTATACTTATGACCCTTGATATCAACTTCTTTTGCAGTAAATAATGAAGACACATGCAAGTTTGATATCCTTAAAAAGTCCTTCACCACTAAGTGACAGTGGACTATGTCAACAGCCTGCAGATCAGCAATAGAATCCCCACTGTACAAAAAGTTTTCAGAACATTTCCCATTTACTCCCAATTGTCTCCAGCACATCCACAGCTGGTGCCTCATTGACAGACTCAGAGCTATGTTTTTAAAACATTTCAATTTTATATTTTTAAAGAAGAGATGCTTTCCTTCAAATCTCATTACCCAATGATTCCTTCCAGGGCCAAACCTTTGTATTTGCTTTGGAATATGGACCAAATAGTGTGACTTTGGGGTCAATGGGGATTTTGGGTACTCAGAAGTGAAATTATCATTATGTGTATAAATTAGCTGCTCCAAAACTGAAGCAGTATCATCAGTAGTATAAGGACTTGTTGCAAGCAATGTAATTTGTATAAGTAGGAGGAATGTTTTCCATTTACCATTACCAACTGGCACTTTCTGTCCAAGAACTAAAGGCAATACACAACATAATGTTATCACTGATGCTGATGTTTGCTTAAGTCTGCAATTTAAAAGCTGATCTACACTGATAACCTCTGGTTTGTTCTTCTCTTCCAAGTAGGAATAACTAAAGTCATTTAATGCATTGTTTAAAAATGATATTGTAAAATATCTTTTGAAAACAATAAAGTCATACAACATCAAACAAAGTTCTTTAACCAGTAGACCCTCAGTAAGTATATGCATTGGATCCTGAACTAAGCAAACTGACAAGTCAATATCCTCAATTTCTAGCAATGGACTTCTGAAATTAATTCCCCACTTTTTGCTCCAGTACTTAAAGCCTGCTTTACTCAATCCCTCCATAAGTGTGACTTTTTCTAAATGATCAGCTGCATTTCTTTTTTGAAACTGACCTTCCAAAAAGTTGCTCTTAATGTCAGTTTTTGAAGCATGACAGGTTCTACACACTTTATCTGCAAAACCTACACCCTCTTTAAATCCTACTAAAAACTGAGCTGCTGGTGTATCAGCAGCTACAATAATCAAAGACCCTTTAACAACTACATCACAGCCATTAACAGACAGTGTCACACCATCTGTTTTTAACTGATTCACAGTTTCAGTAAAGTCTTTTAAAAGATTTTGCAACCCAAAGCTCTTAACATCAGTGGTTTTGACAATGGCAAGCAGCTGAATTCCTTCAAACTTGGAACGAAATTCAGGCGGAATGTTTGCAATGGAGAAATATATCATAGTAACTTTGTGCTTTTTAACATGGCTACCAATAGGATTCACAATTTCTATATCATCTAAGTAAAGTATAATTTCAAGAAAAATTCCATTCTTCAAAATTTCTTGCATATGAAACCCGTCACATATGTCTCTCATAATACCATCACTGCTGCAATGTGACTGGTTTACCCAATACCAAACTTCAGGCATAGACAGTAGTCTTGTTAAGGTGCTTTTGAAAGGAACAATGTAGGCAAATCGTTTCACATTTCTAATATTTCCATGAACCCTAGACAATTTTTCACCAAGTAGAACAGGGACACTTCGTACCAACCCACAATTATCCTCTAAAAATTTTAAATGCTTATGTTTAGTAGTAAGGTCTTCAAAGAATTCACCTACAGGCATATTTTCAAGAAAATCTGCATCATGCCCACTTCTTATTAGAATATTTCTGATCTTTTCCTTGTACAGAATTAAATGATTTAAAATTAAATCTTTAGCATTTGTTATTACTGTCTGAATGCCTCTGTCTGATATGTTATGATCAACCTTCAATGACAACAAAAACTTTGCCTCCACAAACTTCTGATTATCAATAGCATCATTATTAACAGTGTGTTTATTTTCACATCCTTCAACAATAATTTCATCACCTGCATTTTCCTCATTAACAAGTTCTACAGGAAATTCTCTATGATTGCGTAACACATGCATTTTGTATGCTTTCCAGCTCTTACTGACATACTGGCAGTCACCAAAACAACAATTTACTATGAATTTTGAATCATTTCTATGCTGCCTAACCATATGAGCTGTGTATTTATCATAAACAGCTGAGCTGAAACAACACATGGAACAAAAAAAACATTTTACTGTTGAAAACTAAAACTATAATATGAAGTAAGAGAATAAAACACCTAGATTATGTATGGCACAACTTTGTACAGCCTCCACACAGCACTTTTCACTAAAGTCTTTTCAAATTATAATCTACATTACTTTATGTACAGAAAAAAAATGCATTGTAGATCTAGAGTGGATAGACCAATGCGCTGCTTAAAAACTACATATTTTTTACCTAAACAATGACGTTCTCTATTTCTTTATTGCCAGGTATAGAACAATCTTTGAGTATTCAACCTTATTCATGATATTGTTTACATGTTTCTAGTCATATGGTGACGTAATAGGTGGGCACTAAATATACAATGTAGAACTAATTAAATTGGTTTGGTTCATGTGAAAGTAGATCTATACAGTATTTTAACTTAGGGGTTGTAATTCTGAATTATTTATGTATTAAAGTGAAATGTAAACATATCTTACAAAAGACAGAAGTTATATTAACTTAATTTTTTAAGTACCAACCAAGGCACCTAAATTACCCCTTCTTCTATTTTATATGCAAATATAAACACAAATCAGAATGGGATTTAGCCTTGTATTGTCTGCTCTACTGTGATCACACTGGAAATGAACCGCACTTGGATAACGAGTGTAGTAATCTTCACTTTTTCCTAGGCGGCGTTACCTTATTACATTATATATTTAAGTGGGTGGGGTTGCTAAAGTTTAAAACGATTTGTTTAAATAGCTTTTTAATGCATTGACGATTAACCCTGAAAAGTTACAGTGTCTTCGACACGACACAACAATTGATATACCGTTATATACGAAGCACATTAGAGCAGAAACTATACATGAAATGAGATTTTCCAAATTGTTGAAACTGCCAGACGCTCGATGTTGTTGAACCGCCAAAAATTTGAATCTCTTAATCAAAATCAACCGCTTACCTACAGAAAATTATCGCACTGATACTTAAACTTTATATTATATTTAGGAAAAATTTTACATAAGAAAAAATAGTTTATTGTATTATTTATCATATTGTTGTAACTAAACAGTCTATGCCGTCAAAACATTTTAGAGATTATTTGGCGTATCCGATTTGCACACTGCACTCACGCCAGTAAACAGTTGGCGTTTCAGCTGTTTGCACTTCGACGAATATCAGCTTGAAAAGTTGTTTTTTTCTTACTCTTTTGGTGTTTTATTCCTTTTATGGCAGTTTCAATCTGCTGCCCACCATACTACGAATTTCAATATCACTAATGATTTATGAAAAAAAAACGGACCGTTTTCAATTAAAACACTACCGTTTTACGTTCAACGACTAAACATAAGTAAAACGCTTAGTGTTTTGAATGGAACATATATGTTTAGGTTAAAAACAGAGATGTTTTGCTTTGGAACACCGGTAAAACGTGTTACATGTTCCCATTTTTTACAGTGAGCAGCAAAATGTGGATAGTAAAAGAAGGAAAATGAAGAAGAATATGCAGGTAGAGCTTTGTTTGTTTCTTTGATTTGTTTGGTGATTAGGTGTAGACTAAATAAATCGTTAGAATGCAATACGTTTCTATGTGTCATGTATAATTCAAGATGGCGGATTGTGAATTGAATTGGAGTTTCACAATCATGTTTTCATACGCGTGTAAGCAAAGAAACAGTTCTAAAAGTTTATTGGTATTAGCATAAAATAAATAGAAAAGTTGTTTGTTTTTCTTAGATATGGAATATATCTCATCTAAAAGTGATCCAATTTTTATATTTTATACTCGCGCTACGCGCTCGTGAAAATATTTAATTGTATCACTTCACGATGAGATATATTCCATATCTACTCAAAACAAACAAATACCCTCTATGTATCGACCTTGTAAAAACATAAATGTAAAGTAAAAGTATCTGGACTAACTTTATTTAATCACAATCGCGATTGGCATTACAGAAATATATTACAAAAATACAACACTAATCAAGTGAACATATCAAGTTATCAACTTCACATGACTAACAAATTTGCTCTTAATAGTAGCTACTCGCCAGTGGGTGGAAGTGGAAGGGTGGGGTCAAA
This sequence comes from Cyclina sinensis, assembly GCA_012932295.1. Classification (NCBI taxonomy): domain Eukaryota; kingdom Metazoa; phylum Mollusca; class Bivalvia; order Venerida; family Veneridae; genus Cyclina; species Cyclina sinensis. Next base: position 2,055,821 of record JAAONU010000002.1, on the reverse strand, counting down.
TGGTGATGGTTGAATATGCTCTTACTGGACAGACCAGGTTCAATCTTAATAGCAGAATGGTCAGCGGTAACATTTTGATCTTTTTTAAATAAACATGCATAAACAACATATAGTCGACTGTGTCAGGAACTAAAGAAGCCCAATTTTGCTCAATGACCAGTGCTTTGAGACGAGAGACAATAGGATGGGACTGGTAGCTAAAGGTCGACATAAACTGAATGAATGAGTGTATATACAGAGCTAGCTGTTGGCAAGTCGTCCTTGCTGAGCATTTCTGTTGTTTCAGCCAAGGACTTAAGGACAGACACACTAGATCCAAGTACGAACCCATCTTTCTCTGACAAAAGAAAATTTCTGTGATTGGGTTAATTTACGTTTGGGTCATGATATACATTATACCAGTGCACCTTCTTTGTTAATTCCCCATTGATAAAATATCTTAATCCAACGTGTACAGTAACATGTGTTCATCTGACCAAGACACCATTCTTGGCGAAAAACAATGATAAACACACTAGGGCTACGGCAGCTTAGATTTGAACTCGTATCTGTTTCCATAGACAAAAAACGTTCTCACTATTGTATGAATCACATGATTTAGAGGCAAACAAATGAACTTCATTCATTCTATGTTGAATTAGCTGTTGCGAAAAGGCTTCAGGCAAACACTTAGGTTCCAGGAAATGACTAATATTAACCTCACCCGACTTAATGGGAATATGTGGTATCGAAAAAATATTATCATTCACATTATAAAGACCTTCTGACTGCTGACAAAAAGCAAACAAAATGAAAAACCGAAAGTGAGAAGAAACAAAATATGATTATAAACATGGCGCGAATTTACTCCACCCACTTTATTATGAGGGGACGTAATAAACGTAAACTTCAACATAATTTTCGGGGCTTCAGGTTAGCTACAATTATTTTATATTCATGTACCAACAAATAGACATATATCCAAATATCTTTACCGTCTAGTTTTGGAGAAATTAATAACTGAAATCACAGATACCAACTTTTCATAGATTTTCCATGTTGAAAAGCTTTGTTACAAATGAAATTTATCTAAAACGAAAGAAAATGAATTTAAATTTCATTAAAGTTACTATTGTAAAAACGAAAAAACAATGTCAAACTGCCAAAAAACTAGAGAAACAATTGGCTTGAGTGGAGTTTGAACCAATGTTCTTCAGTGAAAATGTCTCAATCCTACACAAATTAATGTAATTGATTTCTCATCAGAGAGGAGGTTGGGTATTATGAATATAATACCTTAAGCAACTTTTTTTTATATCTAATGGAACAAGATATTGGAGTTTATTTTAACAATATGTGGGAACAATTTATTTACCTGAGATTTTTTTCTAATCTGTGGGAAACATATCCCCGAGTATAAAAACAAGGTATTTGATTGATTTTATTTTAGAAATCTGTGGCAACAACTGTTTTGTCTTAGTTATTTTTTTTTCAAATCTGTGGTAACGGTTTATTGCCGATGTTTAGTTTTTGCTAAATTATTTCCTCAAGAGAATAAAATGTCACACAGATTAATCATGTTGTTCTCACAACTTATTAATACTTTCCCATCAACATGAATTAAACAACCACAGCATCTGTATTTGCCAAGGCTGACAAGTATTTCATCCTTTTTGAAAATTGGTGTTCATTTGTCGAGCCTAATCATTTCAAAACGGCAAACCCTAAAGCAGTGTTTATTTGTTTACCGGTCTCTTTTTTTAAAGATGTTTCACAAAATAAACTGAAAAACAAGTTTTACCTGTATGCACTTAAAAAGTGGTGCGGATTTCTAAAATGTTTCGCGGCAGTTAATTTTGAAGAAATCCTTAATTCAAATATTTTCGGTAATCACAAATTGATATTTCATAAAAAAGCCTCTTCATTTTCAGACCATTCTCCACTACAACATTATAGAAGTAAAAGACATTCGAATATGGAAGCATAAACAGTTATTACAGAATGAGAACTTTTTAAAAGTTTTACGAATCTTCAGACAGTATTTCTGAGTGGTATCTGGTAAAACAAAGTATACAAAAGATTATATATGTTAAACACTGGACTGACAATACTTTAAATAAAATTTTATTTAAGATCCATAAAAATTTATTTTTATCTAAAAATAAAGCTATGATACAACCAAACAAATTGCAAACACGTGCCATTCTAAAGTCTTATATGATTCATAACCAACCAAATAAAAATGTTATCTTGAACGAAAATATGGCAAAATCCCATTACTGTTCCTTGTCACAGAAAGCAAAGCAACTGCAAAGGATTTGTTTACACAATCTTATGTTCGATGGAGATAGACTCAATTTAATGCAAAAAGAATAGTCAGACATTATTTCAGCTGTTTTTAGGTGTGAAAAGGTTAAACCGGTATGGGATTTCATTCAGATTTTATATAAAAAAACAATCTTCAGTTTCATAACAGTACAACATTTATATGTTACGAAAATGTGGCCTTTGACTACAAAAATGGAAATTACACCTTTAGAAGGCCCCGTAGAAAAAAAGTTTTGCTTTTGCAAGTTTCGTTCATCGTATTATGTCTGATTTTCAAGCACAATGGTCATTTAAATACATAATTTTAACAATAATAAATAAATGAATAAATAAATTAAATAAGATTGCATTGTTCGTCTCCGGTTTGTGGGAAATTGAATTGATGAAGACCCTCTTAGTTGGACAGATTTAGACTACCTTAGTATGTGTTTCTGTCGTTAGGTTTGCACTTCAGAAAACTAGGTCGTTTGAACAAAATCAGTAGGTTCAAGTATATGGAAAGCTATTTACTGGCTTTTGACCTAATTTCACGGGTCTCAATACACGCTTATCGCAGGATAAACAATCTAAAACCGATTTTTTAATGCGGAAGTAAATTCCTTGTGGTATGATATTTACCGATCCATTTGGGATTTTAGTATGAGATGTTTAAACATCCTGAATCAAAATGACACTGAGAAACGGATTATTGTTTAAGTGGAAATATGTGTTAATTCTTTTTCAATTAGTTTTGTTGTCAAAAGGTAAGATTTTAAGCAAAAGAAAAAATGCTATTAAACACATTGATTCATATGTTTTATTCGTTGTGTTCTTAAAATACTTATTAATTTCAACAAATCATAACATGCACGAACTAATAAAATAATTCTTGGCAGTTTTACGGGGGAGAAACAAGATCCTGAGTCCTACCTCTTGCCACCGACTTGGTCAGCGACTGACAATTTTGGAGCACATATTTACTGCTTGCACCATTAGCATTCGGCAAAGACAAGATGACCAGATAGTCCTGGGTCGCTCAGCTAAAAGAAACTACAGAAACTAGTAGAGTGGGGTGGGAGTCGGGGTGGTGGTGGCACCTAAGGGATGTGTCAAAAGGCAGACAGTTCAAATACCTCATTAAATATTAAAATAAAAATAACCAAGAAAAAATGTCAATAGTTCAATTTTGACCCAGAGGTCATGATTTGTGTACTTAGTAGAAGTCCACTAGAAGTTGGTACAAACAAAATATCTAAATCCGAGACTAAATGGTTTCTGACAAGAAGATGTTTATTTTTTTTTCCTATGTAAGTCAATGTAAAATCAAGTTACCCCTGGTTTGGGTAAATTCTGACCCCACAGCCAAAATTTATATAACTTTGCTAAAGGTCTACTAGATTATGCTATTAACCAAATATGTAAGCTCTTGGTCTTGTGGTTTTAGACAAGAATATTTTTTAAAACGTTTTCCGTTTATAACTCTATGTAAGATCAAGTGACCCCTTGGGCGTGGGCAATTATAATCGAGGGGTCATGATTTGTATAAACTTTGTAGAGGTCCATTAGACAGTGGAACATACAAAATTTCTAAACCTTAGGCCTAATGGTTTCTGACAAGAAGCTGTTCAAGGTTTTTACTATATAAGTCTATGTAAAATCAAGTGACCCCTGGGCTCGGGCCAATTCGTACCCCAGAGTCCTGATTTATAAAACTTTGGTAGAGGTTAACTAGCTTTCAAAAGTGAAAGCTCTAGGCCTTGTGGTTTTAGACAAGAAGACTGTTAAAAATTCTCCTTTATAAAGCTATGCAAGACAAAGTGACCACTGGGGCGGGGCCAGTTTTGATCCAGGGGGCATGATTTGTTTAAACTTTATACAGGTCCACTAGACAATCGTACACACTAAACGGCTTAACTATACGCCTTATGGTTTTTGACAAGATGTTTAAAGTTTTTCCTGTATAAGTGTATGTAAAATCAAGTGACTCTCTTACTCTAGGTTTTATGGTTTCAGACAAGAAAAATTTTTAAAGTTTTATTTTTCAATTGCCACGGCAGCCTGAGTTCTGCATGGAATACTTTTTTATATAACTTTGAAAAAAGACCATACAATGATCATTTCTGTAAAGCTTAATAGCAATTGACCTGATGGAGAATATGTTGTTTAAAGTCAATTGTGGACGACGGACGACAGACAGACAGACGGACGGCGGACATAAAGAAGATACTAAAAGCTACACCTGACCTTCTGTACTGCGGCTTGTTGGCATATTTATTAGACTTAACCGTTGAAATGAGGACGGAAATTGACTGATCTCGAGCATTTTTAGCAGAACGTTGATTCCTTTTATTTATTGACATTTTCTTGTGTGTGTGTGTGTGTGTGTGTGTGTGTGTGTGTGTGTGTGTGTTTAATGATACTATTCTTGAAAAGGAAATATGAATTGAAGAATAACAAACTTGTCAAGAATACGTAATACCTGCTTTTATGCAAGATTTACGGACAGCATTCAGATGTGCGTATGAACTGCGACCTAGTTGAAAGAAAAGTGTTATAGGAAAAACAGTAATTTGATAGATACTACACTATACTTCATATTAATATGTTGTATTGTCTATCAAATTACTGAGTATTTTATTATGATTATTGTTCATGTCAGTTTTACCTGTTCATGTATCAAATGATTTTAAAATACATTTTACATACATAAAATACATTGATTAGTTACAAGAAAAAGCGTTAAATGTGAATAAAATAGTTCTGACTTACAATCAAACATTAACTTACATAACGTCAATGTTCTCTTTTGTAATGTCCAAGTATAATCACTCAGTTAACGCTTTTTCTCAAAAAATAATTCTCGTGCATGCCCCATATTTCTGAATTAAAATTTAAAACTGATCCTACCAGGGAGTCAGATAATTTACACAACTGATAAGTGGTAAATCAATATGTTGAAAAACAGTAAAAAACTTATATGGAGCAAATGATGCATGCTTTGAAATCGTTTTTTGTGTGTGTTCCAATTACCATTTTTGAATAAAGTTATTCCAAGATATTTGAAGGATTCAACAATTTATATCTGGGTTTCATGAAAAAAAGACCATGACGGGTGTGTCTACCATTTTCAAAAATCATTGCTTTTGTTTTGGATGTATTTATTTTCAGACCCCATCGTCGAATGTAGCGCTCAATATCTGTCAGCAGACTTTACAGATTCAGGTGACTGTGCAAAAAAGTACTTGATCATCTGCAAATAAGATGAGAAAGATCTTTAACTCATGTAACATAGCCAATCAATCAGAAGGTCATCTTAATTACAACTGACCCCAACTGAGTGACTAGCCACGTTGTTACCTTGAGTAACATCTCAAAGTTGAAACAGCAAAAAGACGTGATCGTAAAGTTTTAACATTTGATCTTTAAAGTTCCATTAATTTCAATTTCATTTCCAAAATGAACATTTTATTTTCGTAAAATATTTCAAGCAAAAAAATATTTAATATATTTTTAAATTCTTACATTTCGTACCTAAACCAAGTACTCAACTGATACGGAAAAGAATGAACGTTGTATATATGAAAATGACAACATGTTTTTGACAGTAAAGGGGCGTCTAAAATTGACTAGTAATATTTTGTTTTACAATTTCTAAAAATTTTGAATAGACAAATCAAACATCAATTATATATTAAGCTTTGACATTTGACTAAACTGTGTTGTTGTTTCAGCATCCTTAAGTTTTGCAAAGAGGATGTTTAAACAAATTTGATTAAAGTACTTAAACAATTCTATAAAAATAGCTTAATATAATAAACAACACCTGACATATTATCTACTGCCAAATGAATGTACTTGCTTCAGTGCCAGTTATATATGAAAGTAAAATAGGGACATTTCGCAATTTAGAATATGAAACATTCCTTAACAAAAGGCATCTCTTATATGATGATTAAAACAATAATTCAATAATTCAGTTTAAATGAAACAAATAAAATATCAATTTAAAAGAGTCTCCGGCATTAAAGATATTATATACACAAATGAGACTAAATAAAATCTGCAATAAAATACAATATGATTAGTTAATGATAATCAATAATTATAATTAAATTATGCATGAGAATCACTATTTTACACTCATCTATCGTGCAAATATCATTAATATCTGTATTTATACTATTATTATGATCTTTGACGAATAGCATAAAGAGCAGAGGGGAACTCAAGTCACCCTGTTTGAGGCCGATATGTAAGTCAAAAACGTCTAAAATTGAAGAGTTATACTTAACACAAGACTTAACTTTAGAATACATAAAGACTTTACAGCTCCAACGATATCTGAGCTTAACTTTTCTGATAGAAGCTTCTGTCACAAAAACGATCTATCTATTTTATAAAAACATTTTTCGTAATCTATAAAACTGCCATATAATTTATTACCAGAATCAAGTACTATTGATATAACTGTATGGAGAATAAACAGACAATTACTGATTTGCCTTTCTGAAAACCAAATTGATTTTTACAAATTTATCGTACTTTGCTGTCCAGTTTGTCAGTCTGTTGAGCAAAACTTGTGAATACGTTTTCGATAGAATATTAATAAGCGTTATCCCGCGATAGTTTTGGGCGTCATTTACGTCTCCTTTTTTGGAAATTGGCACTATAATGCCTTTTCCCCATGTGAGTGTGTAGTCTCCGTGACTGAAAAGCCTATTATATAGTTTCAATAAAAATGGAGTTATAATATATTACGCCGCTTTAAATATTTCACTGATCATTCCGTCAGTATCGGGAACTTTATTTTTGGCTTGTGAAAATACTGCATCGGATATTTCCGATTCTGTAATTTCTATATCTAATTCTTCATCATGAATATTTTCGTCAAAAATGAAATTATCGTTTTCGTTATCGTGATTTTCACCAAGCACAGATACAAAATGATCGCGGAGTTCTTCGACTGTCAAATTTTTAGCATTAGATTGAAGTTAACTATGAGATCGACAATCGACGTTCAATATTCAATGTACAGCTGTGACATGTATGCTAATAGCTATGCAATCAACGTTTAAGTCTGCATTTAACGATTGTAGAGCTGTGTATTCGACATTCAGCTTTACATTCAAAATAAAATACTCCTGCATGTAAAGCTGTGCAGTCGACGATCAACTCTGCATTCAACGAATGCTGAGCTGTGCAATCGATATTCAGCTAACATTCGAAATATAATATTCCTGAATGTATAGCTATGCAATCGATCTTCAACCCTGCATTCAGCGAATGTAGATCTGTGCATTTGACATTCAGGTCTAAATACTAAATACAATACTCCTGAATGCAGAGCTATGCAATCGCCGTTCAACTATGCAATCAACAATGTAGAGCTGTGCAATCGACGTATTCAAAATACAATATCCTTGAATGCAGAGCTATGCATTCGACTTGCAGCTCTGCGTTTAACGAATGTAGAGCTGTGCAATCAGCATTCAACTCTACATTCCAAAAGGAATGCTTTTGAATGTAGAGCTGTGCATTCGATATTCAGCTCTACATTCAAAATAAAATACTCCTGAATGTATAGCCATGCAATTTACATTCAGCTCTACATTCATCGAATGTAGAACTGTGCAATCGACATTCAGCTCTACATTCAAAATACAGTATTTCTGTATGCAGAGCTATGCATTCGACGTTCAACTCTGCAATCAACGAATGTAGAGCTGTGCAGTCGACTTTTAGCTCTTCATTCAAAATACAATATTCTTGAATGCAGGGCTACGTATTTGACACTCAACACTGCTTCCCACGAATGAAGATCTGTACAATCAAATTTCAAATCTACATTCAAAATGGAATACTTTTGAATATAGAGTTATGCAATCGACGTTCAACTCTACATTCAGCGAGTTGAGAGCTGTGCATTCGATATTTAGCTCTACATTCTAAATAAAATACACCTGAATGTATAGCTATACAATCGGCCTTCAGAACCGAATGTAGAGCTGTGCAATCGACATTCAGCTCTTCATTAAAAAAGACAGTATTTCTGAATGCAGAGCTTTGCATTCTTCGTTCCGCTCTGCAATCAAGGAATGTAGAGCTGTGCGATCGACTTTCAGCTCTACATTCAAAATACAATATTCCTGAATGCAAAGCTATGAATTCGACATTCATCTCTCCTTTCCACGAATGTTAAGATGAACAATCGGCATTCAGCTCTACATTCAAAATGGAATACTTTTGAATGTAGAGTTATGCAATCGACGTTCAGCTTTTCATTCAACGAATGTAGAGCTGTGCCATTGACATTCAGGCCTGTATTTCTGAATGCAGAGCTATGCATTTGACGTTCAGCTCTGAAGTAAACAATTGTAGAGCTGTGCAATCGATGTTCAGCTCTACATTGAAAATATAATATTACTGAATGCACGGCTTTGCATTCGACGTTCAGGTCTGAAACAAACGACTGTAGAGCTGTGCAATCGACGTTCAGCTCTACATTGAAGAATGCAGAGCTATGCATTCACTAGAAGGATGTTAGCAGTAGCCGTTTGCAATAGAAATTAAATCAAACATGAAGTTTGCAGTAGTAGTACCAGCAGTAGCAATAGGAAAAACGTGAAATTGGCATCAGCAGTAGGAGCAGTATCAATAGATAAAACACGTAGTTGGCAGTAGCTGTACAAACAATAACAATAGGAAACTCTGAAAGTCTGCGAGAGTGTCTGAAACAGTCGAAGACCGGTTAAATCGACCTGGGGGGTCCCGAAACAGCACAAATGGCTTTTTCTTGATTGTCACCAAAACTCCTGAAAGTCTGCGATAGTGTCAGAAACAGTCGCAGACCGGATAAATCGACCCTGGAGAGGCCCCTAAACATCAAAAATGGCATTTTCTTAATTGGCACAAAAATTCTTGAAAGTCTGCGAGTGTGTAAGAGACAGTCGCAGACCGGTTAAATCGACCCTGGAGGGTCCATAGACATCAAAAATGGCATTTTCTCGATTGGCACAAAAACATCTTAAAGTTTGCGATAGTGTCAGTAACAGTCGCACACCGATTAAATCTACCATGGAGAGTCTCAAGACATCAAAAATGGCATTTCCTTGATTGGCATTAAAATTCCTAAAAGTCTGCGAGAGTGTCAGAAACAGTCGCAAACAGGTTAAATCGACCCTGGAGGGTCCCTTGACATCAACAACAGCAATTTGTCAATTGGCGCCAAAATTCCTGAAAGTCTGCGACAATGTCAGAAACAGCCGCAGACCGGTTAAATCGACCCTGTAGGGTCCCAAAACATCAAAAACTGGCATTTCTCGATTGGCACCAAAATTAATGAAAGTCTTCGATTCTTTTGAATGTAGAGCTGAATTTCGATTGACAGCTATACATTCGCTGAATGCAGAGCTGAAATTGATTTCACAGCTCTACCTTCAGCAATGATTTATTTTGAATGTAGAGCTGAATATCGATTTCACAGCTCTACATTCGGTGAATGCAGAGCTCAACGTCGAATGCATTGCTCTACATTCAGGAATATTGAATTTTGAATGCAGAGCTGAACTTCGATTGTATAGCTCTACATTCAAGAATTATTTGTTTTGAATGTAGAGCTTAATATCGATTGCACAGCTGTACAATCGTTGAATGCAGAACTAAACGTCGAATGCATAGCTCCTCATTTAGGAAAATTACATTTTGAATTGGAGCTGAATTTCGATTGCACAGCTCTACATTCGGTGAATGCAGAGCTGAACGTCTAATGCATAGCTCTACATTCAGGAATATTGTTTTTTGTGTGTAGAGCTGAATTTCGATTGCACAGCTCCACATTCGGTGAGTGCAGAGCTGAACGTCGAATGCATAGCTCTACATTCAGGAATATTATATTTCGAATGAAGGGCAGAATGTCGATTGCACAGATATACATTCGTTAAATGCAGAGCTGAACGTCGAATGTATAGCTATGCATTCAGGAATATTGTAGTCTGAATGTGGAGCTTAATTTCGATTGCGAATGCAGAGCTGAAGGTCGAATGCATAGCTCTACATTCAGGAATATTGTATTTCGAATGTTGAGCTGAATGTCGATTGCACAGATCTTCGTTCGGTGAATGCAGAGCTAAATGTCGAATGCATAGCTCTACATTCAAGAATATTTTATTTCGAATATAGAGTTGAATGTCGAATGCACAGCACTACATTGGGTAAATGTAGAGCTGAACGTCGATTGCATAGCTCTTTATTAAGGAATATTGTATTTCGAACGTGGAGGTGAATGTCGATTGCACAGCTCTACATCCGGAGAATGCACAGCTGAACGTTGATGCATAACGCTGCATTCAGGAATATTGTATTTTGAATGTAGAGGTGAATATCGATTGCACAGCTCTACGTTCGTTGAATGTAGGGCTGAACGTAGGTTGCACAGCTGTGTATTAGCATGTTTGCTAATGCATAGCCGGATGTTGACTGCACAGCTCTACATTGAATGTCCAACGTCGCTTGTCGATGTCATAGCTAATTTCACTCTAATATTTTCGGCTTTATCATCATTTTTTCATGAAGGTTTTTATATATATTTTGCCAAAATTTTCAAGGCTGGGATTTAGCTAAATTATTTATTCTCTTACCTTTTTCAATTTTAAATTTGCGTTTTGCCCTTTATTTTATTATAGCGAGTACGCGCTGCTACAAAGAAACGCGCGTTCAATCAGTTTTATGTCTATTAAATATGTTTCTAGCAGTTTTGAATTCTTTTCTAGCTTCAAAACAGTCCGCATCGAACCATTTATCTTTAATTTTGATGTTTTACAATGAAGAGATCCGCCCCTGATCGTAACAAATACTTCAAAGGCATTATCAGACAACAAATTAAATACATGTACCACTTGATCAACCTGTTCGCTGGCCATGTTTTGGATTAGTTGTTGGAAGATATTATTATTATTCAATAGTTCTGTTCTCAACAGGTGTATTTTGTTTTCATCCCATTGTAAGGTTCTAGTTTTACATTTAGCACTCGGCTCACGCGGTTCTACTCACTTTTTTCTAGCAATTGAAAACATTAAAGGCGCATGGTCAGAGAACTCATTGAAATATTTGATTTCAAAATAAGACAAAGTTTCATAATCGCAAAAATCTAGAAGCAGGTAATCAACTGTACTTAGACCCCCTCTAGAAAAAAAAGTAAAAAGTCTCCTGTGACGGTCTCCAAGCGACGACCATTTGCTATAAACAGGCCAGTCGTTTGACAAGTTTCCAGTAAGCGCCGCCCATAGAAGTTGATCACGTGATCTTTGTTTACGCGAACGGGGATGTCACACGTATTTACAAATGTCAAATGTTGATCTAAATATTTATTAAATTCAGTGCAGTCTGGAAAATCTGAGGTCCTGCTATTCAGATCACCAGTTACAAAGACCTTTCCTAAGTCGTTATACTTTACCATATACAACTCGATTTGATAAAAACAATCATAGTGAAATTTATAACTTTTAAATCAATAGGTGGTATTTAAGCATGACGCATATATATATATATATATATATATATATATATATATATATATATATATATACAATTAAACAGTTCAACGGAAAATTTTACCTAAATAATTCCATATTAATTCTTTTCAACTATTTTAATATGTTGTTTTTTTCAGGTTACATCTAAAGTAGAATGAAATTCCGCCACTAAACCGGCCTTTCTTTATATTCTTTGACTTATTTCCGTAAATATGTTCTACACAAAATCCAATAACTATGTTTCATTGAAAAAAAATAATGTCATATACATTTATATTATCTGAAAAGCCATGCTCACCTTATTTAAACAATTTATTGTTCAAATGTTCTTGACCCCTCTAATGCAAATTAAATGTCTCATTAAAATCCACGTTTTAACGTTTTCGAAATCATTTTGTAATCCACGCGTGAAAATTGAAGTTAAGGCCTTTTTGTTTGTTGTTGTTGTTATTGTTTTCATTGAAATTACCCAGCCATGTGCCCGTATTGAAATTAAAAGAATCCCACGTCCCTTCATTCTGATATTGAGTTGAGTTACACATTCTTAATGTGTCTGCAATTGCTGCTTTGTGCGCCCGATTGAAAGAAATAATATCTCAATCAGACAACTACGCTAAGATTTCTAACTTAATTCTAGAACCTTATTCACTAAAATAAGATTAAAGAAATTTATTCATATTTGTATCATTATAGTTAACATCTAAAAATATTTTACTTTTACCTTTCTTGTTCTAGGTAAAGTAATTGAATATTGCTAAAATATTTTTTGTTGCATTTATTTTTTATTTTCATTCCAGCTTACTGCTGTGTCCAAAACACGGCTAAGTACAAAAGGAATGGAGATGAAGTGACACTGCAGTTTCAAGCTACAAAAGTGAGCTCAGAAAGTCCAAGTCTTTTAGTGAATAACTACCTTCATGCACCTGATGGTAGCCAGATACTGTTGGTGGCTTATAGAAATGGAAATTTTGTTTGGATCTCCAACTGCACAGGCTGTACCTTTATTGGTGATAAGACTACAGGAAACCTGTCCATAAGAATAGACAATCTGCAGACAACAGATACAGGAACTTACAAACATGGATTGATTAACAGTGAACCTGTACTGAAATGTATCACTATTTTCATTTTAGGTAAGACACTAACAGCATATTTTACCAGGTTTTTGCAAAAAGAGTAATACTCTGATAACGTAAATATGTTTACGTCTGGATGGGCGTCAAAAACTTAAAAAAATGTAATCAGCTGAAAGTTGGTGTAAACGTCGACTATATGAAGACAAAAGTTCTGCTATGTTCAGAAGGTTCAAGATGTCGCTCAGTCAAAATTTGCAATGGTAAGCGAAATGTTTACTGAGCCCATATAGCTTCATAATTGAATTATTGTTGTCAATTCGTGAAGACTGGCCAGTTGAACATTTAAGCAATATTTGTTTAACTTTCCTGTAAAGAAATAAAGCTAAAAATGAAATGCATGGTAAACTGTTAAATGTCAAATAAAGTTGAGTACGTCTAGCGATATTAACCTAGTTCTCGTGGTTTCTTAAGTGTTACGTTGTCGCATTTTGTACGGTATCGGGGAAAAGATTAGATAAGTAATCAGCACAAAGTCCTAGATGCATTTTATAATAATTTTCAGGTTATTTTATGAATCATACATCTCAATACTTTTCCTTGTAAAAAAAAGAAAAAAAAAGTTCTAAATACTGTATACTCTATTGTAAGGATGTTACTATATGTCTTTGGTTTTGTAATGATAGTTCATGTGTAACAGATCATTGTAAATCATTTTTGTGCTCTTCATGTCTGCTTTGTGATTGCTATAAGCATTTCAAAATTTACAAGAAATAAATAAGACTTCGTCGATATACAGAAGTAAGAGCAAAAAAATAAATAAATCATTACGATATTCCAACTTCGCCCAAAATCTTAAATTGCGCACAGTCTATTCTAGGATTGCACTGCGCTAAATAAGCATTTCGATGATGTCCGCTATTATTGGAATTCCTAAAACGGGCAGGGCAATTCTGGAAAGTTCATATTCTAAAAACACCTATAAAATAAATACACGTGTACCTTAGTGGTCACTAATCTCGCACGGCACGGAAATATCTACACTTGAAATGCTTGATCATGTACCGATCAAGTAATGTTCTAGAATGACTTATTTCGCGAGTCGGTTACATTATAAGATTTCCTAGATTATATTAAAACAAACCAGAATTTGTCTGAGATTCCCATCTGACATACTCTGGTCTTACCAGTATTTACTACCTAGATACAGCCTATTTTCAGGTTTACGTCAGGAAACCTTTTTTGATACATATATTAATATTTAGCTAATATGCGCTATTACATCAAAGCGAAAAGGTGACGTATACATATCTAAAAACATTACAGTTTCGATTGATTCTGTTAAAAACGTTTCGGTAAAACAAAGAACACCCTTTTCTTAGTTATTTGAAATGAAATTGAATTTCGAGCAAATAGGTCGTATACATAAATGCAGTAAATATTTAAACGATCTCGTTCTTGGACAGTCCAGGTTTAAGTTCTACATCTTCAAAATAAGTTAAATTAGCAAGTTGAAAACAATCTTACGAGACAATTTTTATATAGATAATCAAGACTGTTGCATATGCAATGTTATTGACCTTAGTACATATAAAAACTTCACACATTTATGAAAATTGATTACACCAAAATGTGCAGCTAATATCCGATTTTTTGTTCTTTTATATTGTAGTATAAAATAGCCCAATGTCACTCTGAATTGTGTAAGAGAGTTAGCTAGGTGGTAGTTTTGACTATTTCGAAAAAGACAAAAAAAAACAAAAAAACAAGTGATCATTCAGAAATATTTCGACAAAGCAGACAGACATATAACACCGCACAAAAGGCTTGTCCAAAAAGAAATGTCAAGTTGATATGTCAATATATAGTGGAGTTCAATGATATACAACTGAAATGTTAAAAACTCTGTAATTTTTTTTTTTGCCACAGATTGGAAAATCCTTTTTTTTAATAGTACAGATACAAATAAAATTATACAAAGATCTTACGTGCTCGAAATTTGATCCATTTTAAATCGTAAAAATTCAGAAGAGAAGTATTTTAAAAGGATTTCTGTCTCTTCGCCTTACAGACTGATCATTTCTTTTCTCTGGAATATGAGGTTATTTATTTCGTACTTTTCGATTAAAGAGTAGCTCAGCAGACGCACTGCCAGATGTGGTGTAAGGAGTAGTTCTATAATCCAGTAGGAATTTAAAGATTTCAGTTCGCCAGTTTCTCCCTCCCGCAACGGCAGTTTTGATGCATTTAGAAAGTGTTTTGTTAAAATTTTCAACTAGTCCATTTGCTTGTGGGTGGTATGGTGTAACACGGTGATGTTTTATTCCATTCGATTTAAAAAATGTTGACATTTGTTCTGAAACCATATTTGGCGCGTTGTCAGTTTTTACGACTTCAGGTAGACCATGTGTTGCGAATATTCGCATAAGTTTATTTATAATTGTGCGAGACGATGTGTTCTTGATTATGTCAACTTCTGGAAAACGCTAGTACAGGTCTTCACAACAAGACTGCTCTCCCCTCCAGGGAATGGTCCCGTTATGTTCATTGCGACATATTGCCAGGCAACTTCGGGTAATTCTGTTGGTGATACAGGCGTTTGATGTTGTTGGTGTGTATTTATTTGGCACTCATAACAAGTTTTTATTAAATTTTCAACTTCTCTGTCAATGTTTGCAAATGCACTTTAGTTCTAAGCATTTGCTTAGTTTTTACAACACCTTGATGTGTAAGATGAGCTAATTTTAATGTTTTTTCTCTTAGTCCCTCGGGAACAACAATTCTGCTGCCTCGTAGTACAATGTTATTGTAAACTGACAGTTCACTGCGTATTTTGAAGAATACTTTGAACTCTTCACCTTTTGGCCAGTTATTTGTTTGCACACTGCGTATTTTGAAGAATACTTTGAACTCTTCACCTTTTGGCCAGTTATTTGTTTTAAGATTTTGAATGAAAGTGTCCTTAGAGGACTCATTGTCAATTTCTTCTGAGGTCATGGCAGACGGCACTGAATTTGAACAAAAGTAATTCATGTAGTGTTCTGTGATGCTTGAAATTTCACACTTTTCTTGACTGATTTTCGGCCTACTTAAAACGTCAGCTGGATTGGACATTCCTGATCGATGTTCTACTTTAAACGTGAAACATTATAATCTCAATAACATGCGCTCTAGACTCATAGGTGGCTTGTGCATCGGCTTGAAAATATTTAGTAGCGGAGCATGATCTGTCACTAACTTGAAAGTTTGGCCGTAGATATATGTTTGAAACCTTTCAACTGCCCATACAGCACTCAGTAATTCACGTTCTATTCCTGAATATCGCCATTCTACTTCATTTAATGTGCGGCTTGCATATGCTACAGGTCTATAATTTTATATCACTTTGTTTCTGGGAAAGTATGGCCCCGATTCCCACAAGTGACCCGTCTACTGTTATGGTAGTTTCCGCTTTTGGATCATAAAATGCCATCACTTGAGCACTAGTCAACATCTCTTTTAATGTCTCAAAACTTTTCTGTTGTTCTGATTTCCACTCAAATTTAACGTTATTTCTTGTCAGCTTTCTGATTGGCTCAGACACTGTAGCCCAGTTTGGTAGGAATTTTGCACAATAGTTCAGACGTCCTAACAATGACTTAACTTCTTTTACATTTTCAGGAGGGGACATGTTCAGTACAGCCTTGATCTTTGATTCTTGAAGTTTTAAGCCTTTGCTGTCAATGAACTTGATATTAGTTTTGCAAAATTCACATTTGTCCTTGTTTAGTGTTAAGGTTTTTGTCTTTTAACCTCTGCATTACATTCCGCAATGTTTTGTCACGGTCTTCTTTTATTGTGGCCCATATCAGAATGTCATCTGATATGTTTTTACAATTTGGAATATCTTGAAGAGTATGTTGTATAACACGCTGATATATCTCTGGAGCACATAATATACCAAACATCAGTCTGCGATATCTGTAGATTCCATCATTTTTTACAAAAGTGGTGATATCTCGTGAATTTTCATCTAACTCAATCTGGTGAAAACCCCAATTTAAGTCCAGCTTTGAGTAAAATCGTGCACCGTTCAATTCTTCTAAGGTTTCATCAATATTTGGCATTGGGAAGCGTTCTCTTTCAATAGCTATATTTGCTTGTCTCATGTCCACACATATACGAATGTCACCAGACGGTTTTGGTATGACTACTAGGGGTGAAACCCACGGTGTTGCACCCTCGACTTTCTCGATAATTTCGGCATCTAAAAGCTCTTTAATCTTTTTATTAACTTGTTCACGCATTTTGAACGGGATGCGCCTATTTTGTTGCGTTACAGGCTTCACGTCTCTGTTAATGTGTAGTTTAAGTTGAACATCTCTCAATTTTCCAACCCCCTGAAATCGATCTTCATATTCTGAGATGATTTTATTCACATTGCTTTCATCTGACTCCAAGTTATTGCGGACAGCTGGTCCGCTATATTTAATCCGGTGTTTGAAAAGACCCATGGGGTTGCGTAATAAGAATGTGTCCTAACATCAGTGCAAATATTGTTCAGTTGTTACGAAAAGTTCTAGACACAGTCTTTTATTCGAGCAGATCAAGAAGGAGGCGCACCCGTCGCGCGCGCCCCCTAAAATACACTGAATATAGGTGTTATTGTAGGTCTTTTAGAATATGTCTTTAAATATTGTATACTTTATTGTTCAACATTGAATTGAATAATCAGAGGCACATTTGAACCGTTAAATTGAGGTAGAAAACGGACATAAATTTTGCCAAACATTCTGCGCCCCCAAACCTGGAACCGTCCCTGTATTGTCGCTCAACTAGCCGCCATCTTTGACGCAGTCGGTAAGCAAATTGGTAAGTTATTTCAGCTATACGTGCTAATTTTGAGAAAAATATCGTTGGCTAAAAACATACACATCATATATATGAAGAATGCAGCGGTCAAACAAAGTAGTTTCGTGGTTGTAACGCTTATTCTTACATTAGTGCTTGAATGATACGACCTGTCACAATTGTTTACATATCCTGGAGAGATGTGTACTCGATAGTTGAAGATTTTATGTCATTTTTTTTCAAAAAATAAAAAGAATGTTCTCTGTGTTGTTGATAATATATAAATAGCATTATTTTTGTCACAGGTAGTGGTAAAATGTCATTTTTTTCGGGCTGTATCTATTTTTGATCCAATGACCTACTTTCGTTTTTTTTCTGGGAATCCTGACAACTTTATTTTTAAAAAAAGAAATACCAATGACAGTTATAAACTCATGGAGACATGTGTTCTGTTCGTTTAACAAATAATGCCAAATTACAAAAAAAGATAAAAAATAAATAAAGTGCATATGTGCATTTTACTATTTTGGGGTCATTTACTTTTTTGGTCAAATGAGCATTCCTTATACTTTGCTCTTTTCACAAGTAATTTAGTGGCACATTTATATATTTGTACACACTGTAGTCCATAACAAGTTTCAAACCTGCTTTAAATCTTTATAATCTGTTTAGAGGAAAAGGTTCCCATTAAGACATAGATTATTTTAGCTGCTAGAGTTCAGTCTAAACCAAAGAAGAAAATTCATTCTTTCACATTTTATTTAATAAAACACAAAAAATGCTTCAGTTTCAACTGACTTTGGCAGTTATAAAATGAATTTATTACCAAGATTGATAACCAGTGAATTTGAGTGTAAAAATGATTAAATGCTTATTTCATTTTGACATCTGAATGATATTTTAAGTGCATTTTTCTATAAATAATTTGGTTGAAAGTTATTCACAATATCAACAAGAAAAGAGAACTCCAGTGCTAGCATTCAACTTTCTTATGTGTTTATTTTGTTAGATTTGCCAGCCTAAATGTGTTTTTTTTTTTTTTTCATTATTTGTTGGGGCTATTTTTGTTGCTTTGTGACAGCGTAATGTTACTTCAAAACTCACAACATTTAAAGTTATTTAAGCGACTGACTCACAGACGATGATAAAAAGAAAATGTTTATACATCTTGAAATTCTTGATGTAATCGTGAAGAACATTTTTAAACTAAGTAACTGACTCAGTTTTTGTTAAGGAGCGGATGTGGTCATGTGGTAACGCACTGGACTGGTAAAGCAGGGGTCCCGAGTTCAATCCCTCGCTCCTCCACTTACATTACTAATAGTCTTTCGGATGACTTTAAACCGAGATTCCATGTATCAGTGCTATACACTGAGCATGAAAAAGAACATGGGGTGTCTCTGGAATGGGATGCCTTCTGTATCTTGCACTACCCCCACAACATAAAATAACTAATCTCTTCAGTGGGTGTCGGTCATATGGGCTACCAGTACCGACGTTAAATAAGCTTAAATAGATAGACAGTTTTTGTTATAGAAAAACATCAAAATATAAAGTTTTACACACTTTTATCGGTAAAATATTTACCCCGTTAGTTACGGGGTAGATACTTTAGTTATAAGATTAATTTTGAGGCAATCTAATAACTATATGCTGTGGCTAAGTGGTCTAAGTCGTCGCTCTATAATTTACTGACTGAAAGGTCGTGGGTTCAAATCCTGGTTAAGTGAAAACTTTTTTTTCAGTTTTCATGATGTATAGAAGCATGATATTATATTTTTTCCTTAGTAAATTAAATCCTCTTAAATTTGAAAGAATAAAAAAATTCAGCTAAATTTTGTGTCAGTCGCTTTAAAGGGTGAGATATTTTTGTATTTCATTCTAGTTTCAAACTATATGCAATATTATTTGCATTTGCAGTGATGAAATCAGTATTGATGCAGCTGACACAAAACATATTTTCAAGAGTTATATTCATGCTAGTGAAGCTGAAAAAGTGAAAGCGACCCGTCCAAAATATTGCAGGGTTTCGGTGTATCCATACTGCACAAAAGAATGTACGTAAATTATTCTAAGCTTTTTGTTCTACAAGCAAATAAAGTTAATCCTGAAATCCTAAACAAGTCTAATTGTTTGAATTTTAAGGAAGTATCAAATGGGGGACAGTGTGATTTGGGCTATCACTTGTTACTGTATAAACTTTAATAACTTTTTTTTCCAAAGTAAAATGCACAATAAAGAAGGTACATGCAGTGTCAACCTAGATCTGTAATGATATTAGATAGTAAATATACAAACTTTAAACCTTCTTAAAATATTTTTCTTTTTAGTTTTTATTTTTTTTTTTATTTTACAAAACAAAAATAATGTGGGGGGATTCTAGAAATATTCAAACGTGTACACAGCTAGAAACAGTTAAAACTAAAAGTTGGATAATGGTGGCAGAGATCATTGGAAACATCATTTTCAGATAGTGCACATGCACATTTCAAATGTAAAAACAGTATTGGTTACTTGATTGCTTGTAAATGCAAACTTTTGTTATAACATATACAAGTCTAAGGCTAATATATCATATACCTTAAAGCTAATGACTAAAGATAATTATGTCTAATTAAGTTTGTGCTATTTATACATGTAGAAATAATTGTACTATGTCCATTATTTGTCTTTAGGGTGCAGGTCTAAGGGTTTTGTGGATGGCAAATGTCAACTGTTCAAGAACAAGGAATGCACCCCAACTTGCCGCAAAGAAGTGATGTTCCAGTGTACTAATAGACATTTGGAAAAGGCTGTTCTTTTTGAGCAGGTGTTGGAAATAGTTGCCAGCAAATTTACAAGGCTTCAGAAAGTTGATGAAGATGAAATCATAATGATACTAGTGTCCTTATTACCTGTAACATTTCTGCTTATGGTACTTCAGACAGCAAGATCAAAATGTCACACATAAATAGATTTTTTTTGCAAATTAAGGCCCTTTGTGGATTTAAAAATGTGTGTTTAGCATTTGCATAATGGTTATTTTTGTGCTATATTTCAGTTAACTGTTTTGTACTTACTTGAAAAGTGAAAAAAATAGTTAGGGGCATCAAGAAGCAGCTTAGATAACTCCAGACTGATTTTTGTTTTGTATTTTTTTTTTTTTTTTGTTGTTGACAAGACATCAAACCATCAAGTTAGATAACTGTAGCTGCATTTTGAAATATAGAAACTATTACCCATTTTAAATAAATAACAACCTTGAACAACTTTTTGGAACAGTCTAAAATCCTATCTAATGACATCTTTTGTAATTTTTTTGTGTCTTAGCAAGTTGTATTTTCAAATAATTGCTTTGTAAATCTTTTGATTAATTACTTATAGGTTAAATCAACATGGTTCTGTTGTTCATCTGCCCTGTCCCTCTGAGGACCTTGAGAACAACTCATTTAATTGTACAAACCTACCACAGGTTAGCAATGATCCTGTTACCTACTAAATTGTTCCCTTAATTAGGCAAAATATTACAGGTGATATCAATTTCTATGATAACTGTCATTTTCTTCCTATTATATCCTCAATGCTTACCTGCTGTTAGACATTCTAGCCAATTGGTAAAAATTGTATTAATTTAGCTACAGAAATTGTAATTTTGCTACTGGATATCTTGCCTTTGTTTTGCTTTAAAACAATAAAATTTCATATGAAATCAGAAAATCAAACAACTTAGCAAAGAAATAAAGAAATTTTCAACCAGGGTTAGCTCTATATCCTAATATACATTTATGAAAGAATCATTTTAATGCTTTGTAACACCAATGTATAGTGCACCTGTCTATGTATATTTGGTAATTTCACATTAAAATTAAGAAGATCTTACATTAGATTGCTTCAAACTTCTTGATAGTAACCTTGATTTAAATATTTTTTATATTACAAATCTTGTGTACAATAAATCCATCATTCAGAATATCTGAAATTAGACTTTATGTACTGTATGTACTTTCGACATCTCATATTTCACACATGAGTGATGTTTGTTTGATCGTTACTTTTTCATGAAACTCCCAAGTGTTTGTTATTTTTTTAATTATTACTGTATGTGATCTTTGTCAAATATCTTTATATTTTTAAATAAATACAAAACTTTAATTTTGTGTTTTTTTATATTATGAACACCTTGGTGATCTTATCTCCGAATTACTAATGTCTTAACAATTGGTACTGCTATAATTATCATATTTGAGCTCATTTTTCGCCTATATCGGTTGCCCGTATGACAGGCGACCCTTGAAGTGATAAGTTATTTTGTGTTACAGGTGTAGTGGAAGATACAGAAAGCATCCCATTCAGTACGCTCCCTCAGCAGCTAAATGAATACACTACCGTTACTTCACACCGCTGCTTTAAAACCAGTAGATTTATGATATTGACCTTTACAATGAACTTTTAAACAACCAATGAAAGTGCACAAATATCCCCAAAACCGAAAAATCTTTAAACCATTTTTCATTGGTTTAAACGATCATGTGATTCCAAAAATTATAAATAGACGGGGGTTTTCTGACAATTTGTATACACATTTCAACTACGCCTTTACGTAAACATCTTAATACAGCAATTAAACGACTAAAAACAACCATACCCCCATGATTTTTAACCTTTTTGATAGTTTGATTGGTTTATTTACGTATACTTATTAAAAAACACTTTCAAAGGTGAAATACGTTAGTAACTTGCAGACATGAATTGTTTCTTTGTTTACATTTTGGGTTGTCAATTGTATGTATGGACATTTCGTTGTAAGCTAGTCACTGATTGGCTGAAAAGTAACTGTGGTTTTCCATGTCTAAAAATAAAAATATCGTTCTTAAAATTGAATTTTAGCAGAGGTAAGAAAGAGAAACATTCGACCGATGCGCAGGAGAGTACCCATTCAGAGACACCTCTGGTTCTTTTTCTTGCTCAGTGTGTAAAGTCCCATCCGAAAGACTAAGTAATTAAGTGGTGGAGCGAAAGATCGAACTCAGGACCTTTGTTTTACCAGTCCAGCGCGGTACCAGTCGACCACATTGGCTCCTACTATGTACTGTGCTCATATTCCCTGCCCGATATAAACTGTTTTCGTAGTGAATTCCCAATCAAAGTGGACCTAACATGTTTATGTCCCTCTATAGTGACTTTTTATCTGTCTTTCTTAGTATTGCTTAACTTCTGCCTAACCAGGTTAAGAAGTCCATTAACTTTTAGAAGTGTGTACACAAAGTACAAATTCAGTTAACAAACTACTGATATACCTGCCTCAAGTCAAAACAGCTAATTCAAAATATTTGCATGCGGCTCTGTTCGTCGGTCCGCTGTGATACTTTTGTATCGATGTTTTCCTTGTTGACATATAATTTCAGCAATCCTAGCTCAACTGCACTTTTATATCCCAACAATGGTGTACACACACGATCTATGATATGGAAATTCAATGTCACAATTCTCTCATTTATTTTAACTTTGAATTCTGCTATTTTAAGAACATTTATTGGCTTTGACTGAGCGATTGCATATATTTTTGATTTGACATTCAAGATGTTTGTACTTTTTGATTGAATTTTCTCATTTGTTGCACGATCCAAACAATTCACACTTGATCCCGAATCAATAAGTAAGGAACACTTATAGCCTTCAATTTCAATATTTACGTGAGGCGATTTATCTTATGTGTTTAATTTAAACACATATTCATCACATTCTTGATCATCTAACTGTTCTTCATGCATGGCACGCACTGCTTTCATCTGTGATCTGCAAATGTTTGCGTAATGACCTTTCCTTTGACATTTCCGGCAAGTTATATTCCTTGACTTCATACACTCATGACCACTGTGTCCTTTAGCTCCACAGCGGTAGCATGTCTTGGACTTTGCTGGTGGCGGTGCTGGTCTAGCTCTTGGCTGATACTGTACATACTTTTTCCTTGCGGGCATCAAATTTGGTTTGATTTGATTTATTCCGTCATGCTGATAGGATGGAGCTTCAGGTTGTTGGTACTTGTTCATTCCACTGTTTTCTGATATTTCCATTTTTTCGGCATGTAAGGAAGCCAGTTCAGATGACCTTGCAATTTTCTGAACTTTGTCCAGGTCCAGATTTTCTTCTTTCAGAAATCTAAATTTTAAGTTCTTTGAGAAGCATGACTCTACAACTTGATCTCTTATCATGTCATCAACACTTCCATTTGGAAACTCACATGATAATGACAGTTTTTTTAAGTCTTATTATAATTATTATGTAATTGTCCACTGTATCATCACTTCTTTGATTTTTTGCCTAAATTTGTGTCTTTCAAAAGCAATGTTCTTTTTTTGGACTGATGTATGCTGATAATGCATCAATGGTTGATAATTACTGTTATCTTCTATTGATGTTTGATAAATGTCTTGTATTTCTTCTCCCCCAAGGTGTAATAATAACGCTTTTTTCCTTTCATCTTTGGTAATTCCACTTGCTTGAATGTAGTAATTGAATCTCT
Source organism: Cyclina sinensis (assembly GCA_012932295.1). NCBI lineage: Eukaryota > Metazoa > Mollusca > Bivalvia > Venerida > Veneridae > Cyclina > Cyclina sinensis. The sequence goes on along the minus strand of JAAONU010000002.1, from coordinate 2,031,600 downwards.
TAACATAATTTTCCCAGGAACTTGATAAATTAGTATGTTGTCCTACAACTTTAAATTTCTGTGGCATTGGCAATTCGAAGTTTGAAGCCATCTTGAATGAGAACAGATTCTTGAAATGTTAATTATGCCACAAAATATATTTGATTCAAATTTTCATGTTATCCTCGTCGCCAATGTAATATGTATGTAATATTTGATTCTTGATTAACTCCAATAAACAACACTCTTGTTAAGTTACTAAATCTATTCTGAATCTCATACAAGTATCAGAGAGGCATTATACGCAGCATGCATTATACAGTGGGCGGAACTTATCAGTTATTGATTGGTCAGTCAGTCAGAGCTGTAGCTCAGTATACATTATAGGAGCCCTGCGATAAATCTTACCTGACTTTTATATTTTATAATAGATAGAGAGCAGCGATAAAGTTGGAGTGTTACTAAATTTTAAATTGCAACATCTGGCATAAATACCTATTTTAAATAATGGAGCATGAATGATTTTTTTTTTATTTTACATGCACCAGAAGCAAATTATAAAAGTACGGCAAACGTAATTGTACTTATTAATGTTAAGACATTGAAATAGCGTATATATATATTTTATTCTCGCACCAAGTTCTATGTAAGAAATAACTTAATTTCAATAATTAAAAAAGAAATTTCTTATGAAAAATAGTTTTCGTAGATTTTCATGGTATTTTGCTTCTATTGCCAGACGGAATAATCATTTATAAAAGATTAGATTTTTTTTCTTTTTCAACACAGAAGAAACATCTTTAGCAAAGAGTTTTGGAAATAAGTTTTACGAACAATATAAGACGACCCTTCCTTGACATTGTATATTTGGCGTCCGCGCCGAAGCGCGACAACCTTTTATTGAATGCATTCAGACTTTTTGAAAGGGTAGCTGTTGTTGTTTGAAATCTGTGACACATAGTATTACTTTATATCCATGCAATGATTTTTTATGTTTCTTGTATGAATAGCAATTATGCATTGTATTAAGAAAAAAATGAGCGTTGTATGGGATTGTGTAATTGTGCAAGTTATAAGCAATATACAAAGCACACACTCATACGCGCACACACCCGCGCTCACACATCTCTGCCGTCCTAGACAAAAAAAATAATTGACGAGTTTACTCATAGTATAAGATGTATAACATAGTGTAACATCAATACTCCCAAAACATAGAAGCAAACTGTATCATGGGTACACGTATTTTTGTACAAATGTAAAAAAGAAAACTGTTATTATTGTCACGTTTATCATCTTTGCCAAGCAGTATATTATGTTTACATAACAGATGAAATTTACGAGTCAAATTAAAAATGTTGATGTTTGAAAATATCTTATTCAGAACAGCTCGATATTTCAATTAGACTTTATTTTACCGCTGAGTTGTTGGATAGCCACAAATTCTCTCGGTTTTAAGTAAAGGCATTTGTGTTCTTTTATAAGAATTATTTCAATTGGTGCAATAATCAAGGGGTAGGACCTAAATCATGTAGCTCGGTGCTTTAAGCGAGAAAAACGTGTAGTCTATGACTAATGGTGGCAGCTTACATGTAAACATTAAGGATTTCGGATAAATTATGAACAGGTATGTAGATTTTCTTGGAATATTTGTATAAAGTATACGCCCAGTACCTAGTAATATGTATTAGCTAACTGTAGCTACTGTTAGAAAGTCGGAGAAATGTGTTTCAAAAAAGTTATTGAAGGGATGCCAACAAAGGTGTCGCATTTTTAGGTCAATCTGCAATATTTTGCTTCGGTTTTTGAGCTTGACAAACCATTCTGCGCCATTTTAATGATATATTTAGTAATTAGGCACACATTTAAACATTTTCAACTTGTGAAGTACATACATAGTTCATTTCTGTCCGATTGTTTTAACTTTAAGACAATAAAGTGTAGTTTGGGTCACTTTAAGACCATATAGTGTAAGCTCGGTTCTTTATTGATATTAAATTTGTCCAAAAAAATGTTGAAAAATATAAATCAGAGTTCTGCTGGAATTTTTAACTTTATGTTTCTGATAGAAAAAAAATGAAAGTATTTCTCCTTCTGCGTGCATTTTTATTGATCATCAGTTGAATTTTGTCTTCTTTTTTTAACTTCTGTAAATCTGTTTTACTTCAGGTCTTTTCAAATGAAGACTGCAAAGTCTAGAGCATATTCGATACCAAATAATAAAGACCAATCAGACGAACAAGTACAGATCAATGATTATAACCAGGCAGTACCCGGGAATAGTGGTGATGCTTATACAGAAATATGTGTGAATCAGAAACTGTTCAAGATATCCACAGTAAATGTGAGGTGTGTGTAATGTTAATTATAACCTTCTGCTTTTAAATTTATATGAGAACCATTTTTTTTCTTAAGAAATTGAAAGTTTTATAAACAGGGCAATGGTTTAAGCATGAAAACTGTTCAAAAGTATTTATCTCATGCTTTTCAATGAGATGCTGAAAATTTATATAGTGAGATATGAATCATACCGCACTGTTTGAAACTAAGTGAAATTTAAGAATTTGGTTATTGTTCTTTATATTGAAATGCACAGCAGAATACGACATACAAATATGTTGATGACGTCCTATAAATTAGCAACATTCGGGCCATTTTTGCAATGTTTGACTGATTTTAATGCACAAAAAATTCAAAAAGACATAAGTAAGGTGACAGAAAATTTGTCTTAGTGAATATGGACTCAGTTCATATTCACTAAAAAGCAATACATTATATTCATCACTTGTACAATGCGCTGAAGATTCAATATTTATGTTGATACTTCATTCACTGATTACATGTAGTAGATCCAAAATAATCATTTCTGTGGCTTCCTTCAATAATTATTTAAACCTGATGTTTTAACAAGTTTGTTTTCAGCATAAGCATATATTTCAGTTATATTTGGCATAATGTTGTTTCAAATATATTCATTTCAAGATAAGTGACAGTGATTTTTTTAAATAACATGCAGGATTGTTAAGGCAGGAATATGAACAATGTTCTAGCAACATGACTTTTAATTGTGATTTGGCTTTAGCCATAGAGGTAACATTGTATTTCTACAGAGACTAATTGTCAGATTAGTTTCATATTAACACAACTTATATTACTTACAGAGACCACGAATTTGACATCAGAGCTGCTGGAAAAGTGAAACATGGGATACTGAAAAAATTCGGCCAAAAGCCAAGGGGTGTACAGTCAGTTAGATCACATTGCAAGATTGATGAGAGTAAAATTTTGCCGTCTGTGTCTCTTAATTTACCTGACGATATGATAGAAATATAGTGTTTTAAGTTTCTGGAATAAATACCAGCATTAAATCATGCCACTATAAGTGTGAAAAAAGTCATATGGACATTGTTGAACTTTGACTTTTCGTGCTGATTCATATGTTTGCTTTGTTTTTAATTAGCCACATTAACATCCAGATTAACTAGATGTAGACAATACACTTGTTGGCAATCTCTTAGTTTTAATGCTTATGTACAAATTAATAAAAGCACAGTCATTTTATACATAGTCTTTATTCAGAACTAAAATCAGACACTAAACAATGGTAGTCTTGCATATATCATGTACACCTGTGCTTATTATTCTATACAGAATAAATGATCAACAACAACTTTCATCGTTTGATATATGCCTGCAAAGAATGTTCAATGTGACGTTGTATTATTTTACTAACTGTGTATTGCGTTAAAATATTTTTAAAAAATGGTTTCATAGAATAGTTGCATATGTCGATAAGAAAACAAAAGAAATATCTATTTTTTCTTGTTTGTTTTTACGTGTAACATCCATTCTAAAATTGAAAACAAAATTGTAAATTTATGTTTTTGAATCTCAAGAATTATATGAATGGCAAACCTTGCTTTAGAACAATGTAAATTTCCAACATTATTGAAACAATCATGAAATAGTTTTCAAATGATAATTATTATATTGACTACTTTGTCACCACAAACTGAGAAACTAAAAACAAATCCAAATGTATATTTAAATAAATGGCACATTAAATCATCATCATAATCATTCCCACCATCAACAGGCACAAAAATAAACTAGAACTGCAAATGTCCTGGTTCTAATGTGTTTGCATACTGCTTTGTCAGTAGGGTATTGATATATAGGAACATGTTACTTTATGCCCCAGACTAGAATTATGAAAAATTACAAAGGGCAAAAACTCCAAAACTGTGCAAAAGACAGTTATGGTTCTTTAGCAGTGCACTTTACTCCAGTGAGATCTATCCATATATTTTGAAGTTTCAAGTTGATATCTTCAATACTTTTTTTATTTATGCTGTGGACAAAAATTAAGTAGGAAAAATTACAAAGGGCAATAACTTCAAAAATATTGAAAAGGAAGTAATGGCTCTTAGGCTAGCACTTTTCCTCAATGAGATCCATTTATCTCTGAAGTTTAAAGTTGAAACCTTCAATAGTTTTTAGTTATGCCCTGGAAACAATTAAGTATGACAAATTTCAAAAGATGATAACTCCAACAATATGGAAAAGGGAGTAAAGTTTCTATGGCACTGCACATTTCCTTAAGATCTATTTATCTATGAAGTTTCAAGCTGATATCTCCAAACGTTTTTGAGCTATACCCCAGATAACAATTAAGTAAACATACATTTCAAAGAGAAACAACTTCAAAATTATGGAAAAGAGAGTTAAGGTTCTATGGCACTGCACTTTTCCTTAATGTGATCTATTTATCTATGAAGTTTCAAGCTGATACCTCCAATAGTTCACTGAGTTATGGCCTGGACAAAAATTATGAAAAATTACCAAGGGCAATAACTCAAAAATTATGCAGAAGATTTTAGAGTTATATTAGGACAGCAAACTTACCACTTTGACAAAATACAAAGTTATTATACATAGAGATTCAAAATGTTCTAACTCTTTTTCTACCAACATACAGTGTAATTTTTGGAGATACACTTTTTGTCTACTAATTGTTTAAGCAAATAATTTGATATTCATCAAAAAAGTTACTTAGAATATGTTTTTAAATGGAACTGCAAACAGGTCTTCCATACAAAAGTTTTCCCACAGTACTGGCAGATATGTTTGGGCTCATTATGGACATTTTGATGCTGTTTTAAGTAATTTTTTTAACAGAAATCCTTCTCTCAGATTTCGCAAGTAACTTTTTTCATTTCCATTTTGCATTTAACTTCCTCCATATGCCTTTTCAAGGAACACTTTGAACAAAAAGCTTTATTGCAGGTAGTACATTGGAATGGTTAATCACCTGTGTGCTGCCTCAGATGTCCTTTTAGTCTGTATGAATTACTAAAAGACTTACAACAAACTGTGCAGATGTATTTTGATTTAAAATTAGGGTTGTGTTTTTCATTGATATTTAGACTTATGGGTTTTACCACAATCATCACAAAGGTGTTCCTCATTTCTATGAGTTCTTATTTGAGCATTTAAATACTCTTCAGCATAAATTTTTTTCCACAATATTGCCACTCAAGTCTGTCCTCACTGTGTTTTTATGTGTCGCTTCAGTGACCTGGAACTTCCAAAAGTTGTTTCACAAATAGAGCACTTAAAATCTGTATTGTTATTCTCGTCCAAGTCCTTTACATGTAAACAATAACATATGTTAAAAAGGTAATAGTCAATTAAGAGGAACTAAAATTTGTAACAATAGACATAAATGTAAATTTGTGCAGGCATTTATACAGGCAAGAAAAATGACTAGTATGTCTTCCACTTTTGCAGGTATTTCACCAAAAATAGATATTTGTACCACAGAATAAAATGAATAGATTCAGCAATAATACCCTTTACTTGGTTTAAAAGAGTTATAACTTATTCAGCAATAGTGTGGGTGCTAAGTTTATTTAAACTGATAATTTGGCCTGGAGATTGTAATGTTAGATGATAAGACTTAAAGATATTCCTAATTAAGGGTCAAAACTTTTGTTGCATGTAAAAACAATGATACATCACACCAGTACAGTTTTTTACCCCAGAAGTATATTGTGTAGCATTGTTTGGTGATACATTACCCAGTTTCTTTCAAATACACACCATGGGGATTAGTTGTTATATAGTAAAACTTTAATTTTTTTTTTTGCTGGGGGGTCTAGAACTGCATAGTCTAGGACTACTAATTTACATAGGCTTGTAAAAATCTGCTTGTTAGAAACCTTAAGGCCTAGAGTGTTCATGTTTTAATCTAGCATTGTTGAGTGCCTGGGATCAAAATTAGTCCTGACCCTGCAGTCAGTTATTATCTCTAAATGTATTTTGTAAAATCTTAAAATATTTACTTATCTTTAACTTCAAGGTATAGGGGTTTTATTTATGGCATGCAACACCATTAGATGATCCTCTGTAAAGATTGTTCCAATTGTGCCCCAGAGGTAAAAATTGGCAATGCCCTGTATGTCACTTTGTTATTGTATATACAAAGCTAAATATTTTATTGTCCAGATAAAAACTTGATTTAAAGCTTAACTGACATAAAATTTGAATGTCAGATATATTTAGAGCTTGGAAATGACCTTTGACCTTGGGTGAATGTTTCCATGACCTAATAAACTTCTTTTGCATATTTCTAGCTATAACCTTTAGATTTACACCCCAAGTAAGTAATCTGTTTAGACCAACCTTTGTCACTGGATGACCCTGAACTTGACTTAGTGATCTACTTTTGAATTTTTAGGCTATGGCTTTAAAAATTTCAAATATTTTTAACAATGGTTCTCAGCTGAGCAAAATAAGGAAAAAATAATGCAGTGTTGAAGGCTGGTATAATTTGATTTAACTTAAAAATATCACATACCTCCTCTGTTTGATAATCCAAATTACCAAATGACATTTCTTGCTCTCATTCTTTAACCAACTCCTGATTTTTTCTCATTTAAGTCATTGTGTTGAGCCTTTCAAAACAAACATTTAAGTATGTTACAACAATTTATATGGTCACAAATTCAACAGATATATATTTCTAGCTAGAAACATGTTTACATTAACTTTCAATATTTATATGTAAAAATAATAGTAAATTCAATTTTCAAACAACAAGAGGTAAAAAGAGGTGGGTGAAATATGCTTATTTGCAAAGAATATTTCAATTGATGAAGTTTCTGAAAAGTTATTGTAAAAATTTTGATTTCACAGACAATCAATAAAGGGCCCAAAACTCTGTATAAAAATAGGGATTATTTCAGTTAAAAAAATAAACACCTTATCTAAAAAAACAACATAACAGTGCCAACAACTGCCACATGTTAAGTGACAAGTTGACCAACTTGTTATCACATTTGTTATCAGGTTAACACATGTCAAAGTAATTAGTTGACCACTTATCTAAAAATAGATTAGCAAGTGATTGACATGTTAAGCAACTAGTTGACCATATAATTATGATGTTCATTATTATGAAAACTTGATAAGTAACTAGTTGATCACTTAAAACTTACCTGTTGAAATATTGCAAGTAGTGGCAGTTGTTGGCACTATCTTATATTTTTTCAAGTTAAGATATTGGTTTGAATTAAAATATTAAAAGTGATACTTAACACAATAACCACATAATAATTAACCTGATAATTAAGCCATCAACTAGTTCAATCTACATGTGAATAACTTAATTATTGTGATAATTATATTGTTATCTTAAGAGATGCTCTCTGGTTTAAACTTTTTGAAATTGGAATTAGTACTAAAATGCTTAAAATGCTACAAGCTATTTATGAACATGTCTCAGCAAGTGTAAAAGTTAATGCGAATATATCCGATATTTTTGAAATTTCACTTGGCTTGAAACAAGGGGAGCCACTCTCGCCTTTACTCTTTATTATGTTCGTAAATGATGTAACCCTTAATGTAAACTTTAATGCTCTAACAGACAGAGATATAATTCAACTAAATATGTTTATGCTTCTATTCGCTGATGACATGGTATTATTTACAACAGACCCGATGAGCCTACAAGCTCAACTTGATAGTTTATACACTTACTCCATTGACTGGGGTTTGAAAATAAATGTTAATAAAACAAAAATTTGTGTTTTTAGAAAGCGAAGAAAAAATGAGGCATTTCGTTGGTATATTAATAATGAAAGTCTAGAAATTGTTGATTCTTTCTGCTATCTGGGTGTCAAATTTACAAGCAATGGTTCAATGAAAGAAGCTATGAAAACTCTTACAGAACAAGCACTTAAAGCGGTAAATGGTCTATACATTGTTTTTTCGAGAATTAAATTCGATGTTAAATCTAAACTTATGCTTTTCGATCGCATGGTTACCCCAATATTGTTGTATTGTTCTGAAATATTTGGGGTATATGATACAAACATTATTGAGCGAGTACATATGAAATATTGCAAAAAAATACTTGGTGTTAAAATGCAAACTCCAAATATGGCAGTTCTAGGTGAAATTGGACGATATCCATTAACTCTTATTTGTAAAGAACGAGTGATTAAATACTGGCTTAAAATCTTATCGAATCCAAATTCAATTATGTACAGTATTTTCCAATCTCAGTGTAACGGCATAGATAATATACGATATAATTTCTGGGCGAAGAAAGTTAAAACTTTATTAGATGAACTAGGATACGGTTATTTATGGAATAATATCACTCCTCTTACGTTTAATTATTTTCCTCAACTTAGAACCCGATTGAGGGAACAATTTCACCAACACTGGCATGGATCAATTAATGAATCGTCAAAACTACTTTACTATGCAAAGTTCAAAAAAGTCTTTGAAATGGAACGTTATTTTGACCTCATTGACAATGACTATTTAAGAAAACTTTTTACGTGTTTTAGACTATCTTCTCACAAATTAGCAATTGAAACTGGTCGTTTTACTGGCGTACAAAGAGAAAATCGCATGTGTCAAAATTGTAATATGAATGTGCTAGAATCAGAATATCATTTTTTATTGACTTGCACTAAATACACATCTTTAAGAAATAAATTTTTACCAAATATATCTTGGCCAGACTTGCGTAAATTTGTAAATTTGTTGTCATCAAAGAATAAAAAAACTTTAATTGGTATATGCAAATTTTTAAGGAAAGCTTATGAAGCAAGAGATGGGTAAAATATCTACAGTGTATTTATCATTATAGCATACCATTGTTTTCTTATGTATGGTCATTATACTTGACTAGGTGATTATAATTCCTTTTGTTTTGTGTATGGCTATCTCTAGTCACTTTTTTTCATTTTATTTATGTGAATATTGTATCACATTTGCAGATTGATGTATGTTGATTATTGTCACTCTGAATGGGTTAATATTTTTTTTTAATTTGCTGTCCATTGTTAGCCAAAGGCAATTGGTTGCCGATTTTTGCTAATAAAAGTTTGTTGTTGTTGTTGTTGTTATCTGAGGGCAGCAGTATGCAAAAATAAAAATGATATGACATTTGTTTTGACAATACATTCTAGCTTACTAAATATCAAGTAAATTAGTAAATCATTTCAGATGGCACAATATCTAATTTCATACACTTTAACAGAGTACATGACCCCATTAAAAGTTTGTGGACTGTGTTCAAAGTAAAAATTGCCCTTTCTAATAACATATCGGTATTATTTACTTGCTTAACAAGTATAATTCAAAATTATTAAGTACAGTATAGAAACCCACAATCCAAGAACACTTTAAACTATGAAAGGTTTTGACTTGATCTCAATCTGAATATTATTTGAAGGTCAAAATACATGCAAACTATATATTCATAAAATCAAAGATGACTTTCTAAGTTATTGTGTGAAAACCAATTGTCAACTGACAGATAGACAACCTGTCCCAGACAATTAAATGTACTGTATATACTTAGCACATATAAAAACTGCTCGTGTGCTAAGCTCCATATTCATTCAAAGGTGAATTATTCAATCCCTGAACTGAATAAAATTTTCATGCAACATTTATTCTTGGATGCTGTGTCTAATGTTCATTTGCATCTTACCACATAATTATTTTAGTTAAAAGGAAACAAATTAGAGAAACATGCAAGATAGGCTTTTTTATTGGGGTTTAACGCCAGTTTAACAACTAAGGTCATATCCCGGTGGTCAGACCAGTTTTCCTGGGTAACCAACCAGTTTACTAACCAATTTCTCCGCAAGTGACTGACTACTTCCTCACTTGCTTCAGAGGTGAAGGACAAATGACCTATAGATCAATTGTCATAGAGAAATTTTGCCGGCCTTAATGGGGATTGAACCGGGATCATCAAGATTGACAATCCGATGGCAAGATAGGCAAGTTAGCTTTCTGAAAACATTTGTAGATACATTAAAAAAATTGTCTTACCTCATTCCCTATAACATCAGTCATTATTTCTTTCTCTTTGACTGGACTGTCATTCACCTTAAATGAAATAATGAATATAAAATTCTATGACAACTTTATCACATCTCCGTCAGCAAAAAGAGAAAATTTGATGTAAATTGTACTTGCATAATTAGTTTGTTCGAGTGTTTAAATGATTACAATGTATTATGACTGTTATGTCTTCATTAACAATTACAGTGTGTAATTTCAAAAGGATCATGCAGTCCATTTAGAACAGCTTTTGATGACTGAAATAACTAGCTGAGAACTTACATAATTCTGGTATTCATTTATAGTTGTAAAAACACAATTTCAAAGAATAAAGTGAGGTGAAAATCCTTTCATGAAAAATTTAGACCTGGCTGATAAGTAACACCGTCTTGCTCCAATAGCTGTTTTGCAATAAATTGAACTAGGCTGATATTAATCATGGTTTTAAGGAATTTCCTTTAATAAGTGTTTAATCTTTACTTATGAATTGGGAAGGAAATCAAAATGAAATATTTTCAATTGGTAAAATGATCACTGACCTCCCATATCTCCCAGCCATCTGGTAACTCTATAGATCCAAGATTTGATTCCATGTCTGTTAAAAAATTATAAAAAAACATAATTATATATGTTATCTCCGAGTGTTCTGTTCACTTCTCGTGTACTGCAATAATGAAAAGCTTGTCAGTATATGGTATTATGCTATGAAATCTTATTTATAAGGCATTGCGTCATGTTACAAGTTTTATCATTCAGGAATATACAATTCCAAGGTGAATTTGAGCTCAAATAACCTAACATTTTAATCTTTTTATTCTAGTTGAATATCAAACAAAATCTGATTATGATACTGAATTATTGCTTCAACTCACAACAATATTGATTGTTTATTTTTTAACATTAATAAAGCTGTCTGTAAATACATGAACAAATGGCGTATATTGGATAAAGGGACGTAACTTTGGTTATATCAAAAGACACTCGACTGCTATTACTTTATAAAAAATCACCGTAGTGTGGTTACATAAATTCCTTTAAATTTGGCAAACATTGGTTTTGAGTGTATGATTATAATACAAAATAATTCCTGCATTTTACCAAATTGAATATGCTAGTGACAAAAAGATATTTTATGAATTAGAATACCGGTATGTACTGATGGAAGAACCGAAGTTACACTATATGGTCTTAAAGTGACCCAAACTACACTTTATTGTCTTAAAGTTTAAACAATCGGACACAAATGTACTATGTATGTGCTTCACAGGTTAAAATTGTTTAAATGTGTGCCTAATTACTAAATATATCATTAAAATGGCGCAGAATGGTTTGTCAAGCTCAAAAACCGAAGCAGAATATTGCAGATTGACCTAAAAATGCGACACCTTGGTTGGCATCCCTTCAATAACTTTTTTGTAACACATTTCTCCGCCTTTCTAACAGTAGCTACAGATAGTTAATATATATGGCTAGGTCCTGGTCGTATACATTATACAATTATTCCAAGAAAATCTACATACCTTTTGATTATTTATCCAAAATCCTCACTGTTTACATGTAAACTGCCGCCATTGTTCATAGACTACATGCTTTTCTCGCTTAAAGCACCGAGCTACATGATTTAGGTCCTACCGCTTGACAATAAACAATCGATCTGTGTGATATGGTTTTGTTATGGCTTTTCACACACACACACACACACACACACACACACACACACACACACACACAATTAACATAAACACATGAAAAACAGTTAGTATGCAATTACTTTTGCTATAATGTTAAAACAAAGGTAAATTGTTCACGGCAAACGAAAAAATTTCACGTTAAGAATTGTTCCAGTTGAGAGGTCCGTGAAGTTGGCAGCCTAGCAGCCTGGCAGCATAGCAGCCTGAAGTTGGCAGCCTAGCAGCCTAGAGTAAGCGATGGATATTAAAAACAGAGCAAGGGTCTGAAAAGCATTATAATCACTTTCTACGGACACTACAAGCTAATTAGTTAAGAAACGAAATTTAAATACTCAATCTCTCGGCTGCTGCAATGGGAAGTAAGCGGTCTAGCAGCCTTAAGTTAGTGATGGGAAATAAGAATACGAAAACGGTTTGAAATGCATTATAATCTCTTTCTACGGACACTACAAGTTGATTGGATAAGAGACGAACCCTAATATTCACTTTATATCTAGGCTGCTGGAATGTGAAGTTAGCAGCCTAGCAGCCTCTAGTTACCGACGGATATAAGACATATGTAAACCGTCTGAAATGCATTATATGCATTTTCTAAGTACATTATAAGCTTATCTGAAATGAAATTAACCTTAAATATTCATTGAATCTTTAAGAATGGAAAGTTTGCAGCCAAGCAATTTAAAGTTAACGACGGGAGTATGAAACAGGAAAGGGTCTGAAAAGCATTTTACAGTAAAACCCCTCTATTAAATACACCTTCCTTAATAGCAGTTGTCCTTAATAGTGGATTTGTATTGCCCTTTGTTCATGACGTCAGTAGAACAACATTATAAGTCTGTCGTTTCTACATCCTATAGTGTGTTAAAGTGTCTGACTCACAGAATTTAGCTGATTTTTTTTTTTCTTTAAAATTTTAGAGGAGTTGATATACTATGAAATATGTGATATTATGCTTCTATACACCTTGCAAAATGAAAAAAAAATGTTTTGCCTTAACCTGGATTCGAAACAACGACCTTTCGGTCAGAAAATAAAAAGCGACGATCTACACCATTGAGCCATTGTTTTAAAAAACAAAAAATGAGTCGGTAACTTAGTTTAAATATGTTCTCCACATTACAGCAAGAATTTCAAGGTGTATATACATTTTTTCATCGTCTGTGATTCAGTCGCTTCAATTTTCATTATATGCCACTTTCTTCCTTCTACCGAACAATATCTGAATTACTGTCTTAATTACAGTTTAACAGTGTTTTAATTGCAATCTTTAACGAGTAAAGTAAATATCGTTAAATGATATTTAAAGCGGGAATAGTTTGCAAAAAAAAAGTCAAAAAACGAATGTTACCCAAATCGAGTGTTCGTAATATAAGTTTGGATTTTGCTTGGAAACGTATTTTGTACTACGTCCGTTATCCGTAATACCGGATTTGTGGGATGCCTGTATGTCGGAGTTAAATATTTGTTGCAGAAAGCAAACAAAATGTCCGCTTTTTTAAAACTGACCTTAAAACCGAGGCGCCCGTAATTTTGGATTGGCCGTAAGGTGGGATTTTACTGTACTTACTTTCTAAACACACTACAAGCTTATCTGAATGAAATGAACTTGAAATATTCACTGATTCCCCAGACGGCTAGGCTGGTGGGGCGGAAGTAAGCAGCCTAGCCGCCTGGCAGCCTAAAGCTAGCACGTAGAATATGAAAAACGGAAACAGTCTGAAATGTACAGGAGTCCCTATCTAAGCACACTAGAATCTTGGTTGTTGGAATGTGAAGAGAGCAGCCTGGCAGTATAAAATTATCTAATTTTGCAAACAAAGTACCCTTTTCTACAGAGACAAAAGATATGTTGTTTGTTGTTATCAGTATATGTTGTTCGTCCAAGTCAACAGGTCTGCATATACCAGCGACTACATGACTATTATTACGCACATGACTGCATGTTCTTTTTCCTTGATAACTGGCATAATGTTACACATGATTACAATGCAAACTTACATAATTTTGTTACATAACATTAGCATTAAACAAAGGTCGCCTTATTATTTTGTTTAAGCGTGCGCAAATGACTGGGCTTTGATAGTGTGAAAGACGATATAAAGTTTCGATCGGGGCACCTCGGAGATCTCTGTAAATCACGTCGGAAATTATAAAAAGGTTGCCATACTGGAAATTGCAGAACTAATTTCAAAATGAAGGAGATGGTCGTTGACGTAGAAATTCCATGCTTCGCAAGAGAAACGCATTACTTGGTGTATTCATGAACTTTCTTTAAGAGGTCCGAAGTTTTCAAAAATTTCCGATTTTTTAAGATTTATAAAGTTTGTGGCAATTTTGTTTTCACTTTGCTAGTGTGTCATCGGCCAGGCCGCCTGCATTGCTTGACATTAGCTATTACAAAGACGACATGAACTTGTATATACATAAATATGAGATTTTTTAAGTTATATCCTAATGCTGTCAATTTTGCCATCTTAACAGAAAGAACTATCTCTAGATGCAGGGCCGGATCTAGAAGAAGTTAAGTAGGGGAGGCCCATTTTAGAGAAACACCCCAATCTCTGTCTGAAAAAAAAAATCTTATTCGTTGTCTCCTCCCCCGCCCCGTTCTTTAATGAATTCAGTGGGTGTATCAAGGCTATTTCTCTAGTTGGTGGGCTCATCTAAGGTTGAATTTGTTTAGTTTCATTTCATATAAAAAAGCTTGTATTGTCCTTAGAACGTGATAATAATGCTTTTTAGACCATTTCTCTTTCCTATATCTGACGCTAACTTAAGACTGCTACGCTGCTACTTTCATATTCCAGCAGCGGGGAAATAAGTGTATATTTTAATTTTTATTCCATATCTAGTAAGCTTTTTTTGTCCTTAGAACGTGATAATAATGCATTAGACCATTTCTTTGTTTCTTGTATCCGTCGCTTAAGGCTGCTACTTTCACATTCCAGCAGTCGAGAAATAAGTTGATTTTTTTAGTTTCATTTCATTTCTAATGAGCTTGTATTGTCCTTAGAACGTGATTATAATGCATCTCAGACTATTTCTCTGTTTCTAATACCCGTCGCTAACTTAAGGCTGCTAAGCTGCCACTTTCATATTCCAGCAGCCGAGAAATAAGTGTAATTTTTATACGCCCGTTTGAAAAACTTATGGGAACACGACTTGCAGGCGGGCGAGTGGGCGGCGTCCAATTTTGTCCGGAGCATATCTCCTACACGCATAACGGGATTTTAATGAAACTTCATAGAAATGTTTCCCACTATAAGAAGCTATGTCGCGCACACGAACCAGGTCTGAAGATCAAAGGTTAACGTCACATTAAGAGCTCATTAAAAAACGCTTGTCCGCAGCAAAACTTCTACATGCTTAAAGGGGTTTCAATATAACTTGACACAAATGTTCACCATTGTGAGCCGGAGTGTCGCACGCAATGTTAAGGTCCTGCAGCTAAGGTCAAGGTCACACATAGAGGTAAAAAATCAGATAAAAATATGAAGATGTGTATAGGGACCGTTTAGTCATCATTTTTAAAGGATTGTAACACAAATGGTAACTATCATGACTTCAAGTGTGACTCATGTAATTAAGGTCAATATATGCAAGGTCAAGGTCACTAAAGATCATTAAATATCAAGATTTTGTGTGGAGCATATCTCTTTCATGCATGGAAAATTTTTATAATACTTTCGGGAAATGTTCAACACTATGAGAGGTATTGCTCCACGCATGATCCAGGTCTCCAGGTCAAAGGTCAAGTTCAGACTTTTAACTAATTAAAAATTGCTTGTCCAAAGCAAAACTTCTACACGCATAGAGGGATTTCAATATAACTTGTCAGAAATGTTTATCATTGTAAGCTGGAGTGTTGCGTTAAAAAATCAGGTCCTGCGGCCAAGGTCAAGGTCACACATAGAGGTTAAAATTCAGGTAAAAATATGGCGATGTGAATAGGGACCATTTAGTCATTGTTTATTGAGGGATTGTAACACAAATGGTCATTATCATGACTACAGCTGTGACAAATGTAATTTAGGCCAATATATTCAAGGTCAAGGTCACTAAAGATCACAGTGATCTTAAGAGTAACTATGAATGTATTTATGAAAGCAGGAATCTTAATTTATTTTAAATTTCTTAAAAGGTTCCCAAACCATAAATCAATGACACTACAGACTGCCAGTTGTCCTCCATGGTCATTGCATTTCGTATATATGTTGTGTATATACGTCATTCCATGTGTATGTACGAAGATGCTGGACGTTATGTAAATAAATTTGAATTTAATCTAAACCACTCGTATTTCTTGTTAACGATGTAAGCTGTTCAATGTAAACTATTGACTAAACACGTGTCAAACGTTGAAGTTTTGCCACTTCATCCCCAGTTAAACTGTGGAATTTCATACCTTTTCACACTTAACGTTCTGTGCTAAAGGTTCTGTTGAAGGAAACGTCAGGTGTTTATCTATTTTGTATTTTTAAACAACGTTTAATACAACTGAAGTGACGATTTCGGCACGATAATTTATAACACTTTTTATATTAGTTTTCAAGTAATCGATTATTACTTTTCATAACCGATAATCGGTCCATCGATCATCCAGAGAATCACCCCGAGTCCAAGTAACTACCATCTTCGGTGACACCCGGTACATTTTCCGCACAACTACATTATTTACCGTGGGATAATTGACTGCTACTAATTCATTTTCATGAATATTTATTAGCAACGGAAGTATTTCTTCTTCGAATGAGATTCCGCAGTCTAATAAGATACTCTTCAGTGTTGAGAGTAGGCATAATGACCAGTTACTTTAGGTGTGAAACCACCAAATAAATCCCTTCTTTATTCTACATAAAATTAACCTACTTCATGAGACTGTTAAACATAGCAAAACCCTTTTTTAAATTACTTTAACTTATATTTTATTGCAGATTTGCATTTATACTCTTGAAAAATAAATAGAGAAAGGGGGTTTGTGCTCAAACAAGAAAGATATTTCTGATCAAGTAAACATACCCTTAAAATGACCAAAAACTATGATCCAATTTTCAGATTTGGGTGTGTTCATCAACTTACTATCATGAATTCTATTTCTGCATGACTCTTAACATAAAATTGCCACCACACTATCAGGAACAGTCAGGCCAAGTGATTCGTGCAAAAACAATGCAAAGATTAAGGCAAAAATGTTCAAAACAGCCAAGAAAACTCAGACCTATTTATAGCCGCCATTATGCCGATAACATTTTTTGAGCTCTGACTGACTGAATTTGTGGTTTCATACCTTAAAATAGACGTATTTCCCAGGAAATAAACACAGGCGCGAAAGGCAAACTGTAACAATTAATTTCATTGGCTGAGATTGCGCAAGGGAAATCTTTTGGAAATAAATGAAAGTAGATAATGCATTATTCATGAGTACGAAATCTTACCAACCAATTGTCCCACGGCGTCAGCCTTACATACACCTGGAGAGTTCAGCAAATCCTAATGAAATATGTCACAGTCCCATTCCCTTCCCTTTTAAATCGTTTTTTTTTTTTGTTTCAGGTGTACCAACAAAGCCAGCTATATCTGTAAACAAGAATCCGAATGTTGGAGAGAGCGTAACTTTAACATGTACTAGTACTTCTACAACTATACCCAGTAGCCATGGCCTGAGCTTTACGTACACCTGGAGAGTTGACAATACAATTAATCCTAGTGGATCTAGATATACCTACTCTAGTAACAAAAGAACTCTCACTCTCTCAGATGTGGGGAAGGAAGAATCCAGAAAACAATTTACATGTATGGCTACTGAAGATGCCAGTCAAGGATATACGTCTGCCAACAGCGACCCTTTATCTCTTACTGTTCTTTGTAAGTATATGTTATGTTATGGTCCTGGGTTTCTGTCCGCCCGTCTATCCGTTAGTTAAATTGGTTTCAGGACAATAACTTGAGTAACTTTATGGCCTACAGTCTTTTAACTCCATTAGATTATTGCCAACATAAAGTGAATGACCCCTATTGTTTTTCGAGTCATTAGCTCAAAGGTAAAAGTCACAGTGACTTTAACAATGGAAACTTTTCCGCCATATAACTTGACAATTATTTGTTGTAGAGACTAATCACCTTATGCCATGATTGCACACATTGAGTGGATGACCCTTTACATTCTGGGATCAATATGTCAAAGGTCAAGGTCACAGCTAAATGTTTAGAATCATTTACACTCTGTAATTGGACAACCATTATTGTCATAGAGACTTCAAAATTCATATAATGGTTGCACACATTGAGTGAATGACTCCTATAGATTTTTGGTCAAGGTCACTTTAACTTAAGCACTGAAAACTATTTCCGCCGTAATACTTAATAACTACTTGTCGTACGGACTTCAAACTTCATATGACGATTGGTTAAATTAAGAAAATGACCCCGTACATCTTAGGATCAGTAGGGCAGATGTCAAGGTCAAAATAACCTAAACACTGAAAAGTATTTCTGCTGTATAACTTAGCAACTTCTTCCCCTACAGACTTTAAACTTTTTAGAATGATTGCCATCATGACATCATAACTTCTGAAACCTAAAATTCAGATAAGATAGATCTATAAAACTCTAAAATTAAAATATTGTAATTCAGAAACAACAACATTCAAAATTTAAAGCAAATCATTTAATTCCAAAGCGTAAGGTTTTCTTACTTGTATTACAAATGCATCATAGAAAAAACACCCTTCCAGCATATAATACTCAGACCAGTGGTGCTCTTGTTTAATTTGTTTAACCTTTAATGTTAAAACACACCGACTGTATGATGTAGTATTGATTGTTTCAACTGTAATGTATGAAAGTACATCTTTTGAAAAGACAGTGTTTTACTCTAAATCAAGTTGATTTAATAATATTTGTTGTAAAATGCTAGGTCCGTTACTGATTTGGCTGCGCAATATGGTGAAATGTAATTACATGGCAATAATGATTTAGATACCATTTTATTGGTGGTTTGACACTTTCGTTCATAACGCCTTTACTAGCTTTTGAGTGAACGGTCCAATTTTGACAAACTCTTATGGCTACTAACAAGAAGATTGTTTTTGTCTATGCAGTTCTTTGAAAAAAAATCGAGTAACCACTGCAGTGTGGTCCAAAATATGAATGTTTTTTTTTTTTCCAAAAATTTCAAATGTAGTTGTAAAATCCTATCTTATTCAAAGACATTTTGTATTTAGAAATCTTATCAATAAAAGGTATATTAAAGGGTCTCCAAGTTACTAGCCACTTGAAATGTAAATAATAAAGATAAGAAAAAAAGGTGATTTAAAGTCAAATGAAAACGTCTCAGAGATGAGCAATTTCAGAGACCGATACATTCATAAAGAAGGTACTTCACAAACTGTTCACATTCGCATAATAATTCCGACATTTAAATTCACACAAACAGAAAAATCTTAGAAGAAGGATGTTCTATGACAAAAAACGTGGTGAAGGACGCTATTATTTCAAGCCCATTCTACTTAGCAGGAATGGTCCTCTTTTAACTTAAGTCAAGAAAAAATGCAACTGAAATATGCAACATGGCTTCCGTGTCCTCAAAGACATTGAAGTGCTTTTATTTTTATTTTCAATCATCTCATTTATACCAAACATACAAAATTCATTTTGATGCAAAACGTCAATACCCTGTGCATGTTTTTGAAGCATGACTTAAAGGAAGCATAGTATTTCAGTATATTTAATTATAATGTTGGAATATTATTATCGCCGTTCCTGGACGGCGATATATACAATTAACAAGATTTGAACAGTTTTGCCTGTACACCGTCTGCCTTTAGCCAATCAAAGCGAACTATACATATCACATGATAACAAAATGGACGTCAAAGAACTTCAGCAAGGGATGCGTAAATGGACTCGCCCAACCGCCATGTTTGTCGGGTTACTTATTCGTACAACTGAAAAATACCATGATTAATTTACGAACTCAGTACCAGTCTTCAGGCTCTTGCAAGATAAACACAGGATAATCGCAATTTTTTTGGCTACATTCATTTCTAACTAGAGAATGTAGTCTAAATAAGAGTATGTTTTTTTTCCAAAACTTGCACTTCTAGAAAAAAATAAATGCTTGCTTCCGGACGATTCTAATCAGGATACAAACACCCCGCAGCGGTTACTTCCCCTGATCAGTACAGAAACAGTAGCAAAGCGTTACGAAACCAGTGCGAGGAGTTTGATCAGGATATATCCTAGTTTTATATATGCTTGATAAGAGTCAGGGCAATATCGTATTTTTTACCTTAAATTTATTCTGTTTAAATTGCACATGTAATATTCTTATATTCTTTTCACTGCAAAGCATGTTATAAAATTATCAAATTAATGAATGACGAGAATGAAATTCATGCATCTATGGATAAGACGTCAAGCGTCGCTGAACGGCGATTTCAAGCATTTTTGGAAATACTAATACTTGTATACAGATATGGTTAAAAAATTTCAAACTTGAGGGGAATATGTTTCTATTTTTCTCATCTTGCTTTCATAGACGTGATTTAAAGTAGATATTAAGTAACCATAAAGTTGTAAACAACTAAACTGACATTGCTTAAATAAACTTCTGGACCTAAGAGAATAAAACATAAAAAATCAACTAGAGAAACGTATCAGGCTTTTGCATACAAAATCTTCTATGTTTTTTGGGGGGCTGGGGTCAATCTTTTGCACTTACATTCATGAATACTGTAGATCAATTGTTTGAAAATACATACAACATGTTCTGTTAATGTGCTATAATATTCAAATTGTATTTTTTAGTTATTCTGAAGATAAGAACTTAAACAACTTCTATCTGAGATATTAACAAAAATTGATAAATTTACAAAAAAAGTAGTTAGAATCAAGTTTAAAAATTCAATTTTATTTAACAAGATAGAATTCATATTTGATACTTTATCCGAAAAAAAAATGAAGGCGAGGTCACTGCGTTACAGATTGGATGTAAAAGAGTTAGTAGTGCATCTAAAATAGAACATTGCCTGTTAAACAAAATACGGAAGTAATTGATATATAAATTTACTTTCAAGCTCAGTCTGTAAAATATTTAACTTTCAATCCTTATCAGAAATATCATTCTCAATTGAGTAAAGGGATTTTTTTCTTTTATCTTTTTCTTTTTTTCTTAATTGATTCATAGTAGAACTTTAAAGCAAACATCTGTATTTTTACAGTAATAATAGTGCTGGCTGCTTCCAATGCGATTACACCAATAAAAAAGACTAATTTGTCACTCACCACAGTTTCAATAACCTAAATTCTGGTTGTTACTCGTCATTTCTTCTTTTTATGTTATTTTTGTCCCTTTTACTTGCTATTCTTTTTATGTAGATGGACCAGATAACTTGATATTTTACCCTGAAGCTTCTAGTTACATTAGAGAAGAGAACACAACACTTGGTACTGTGACATGTGATGCAGAGTGTAATCCAACATGTACATTCAAATGGACAAAAATAGGTCAGGGATCAGATATAAGCAACTCAGCTGTCCTCAGTTTAGGAAAGCTTTCAAGTTCAGAAGCTGGAACCTACAGATGTGCTGCAACAAGGGGAGGAACACTTACTAGAACAAAGAATCTAACTGTCAGTGTTATCTGTAAGTGTTATCAATTTTTTGTTTTCCTTTTTATAAATTTTATTTGTCCATTTGTATCACGTGTATCTATTTAAAGTTAAAATAAGTTTAAAACTGATGCTTAAATTTTAAGGCCTATCACATCAAATTATGCATACTCTGTTTATTTTGTAAATAAAGACTTTAAGTATATGCAGTTACATTGTTTTTGTCGTAAGACATTTGAAACTAGCCTTTGGCTAGAAATGCAGTACACATAGTGCTTCAAGAATTCAAGCAAATGCAGTAATAGTTGGTCTGTTCATGTATTTTGGACCAGACAATTATTTGTAGTATTTAATGTCACTGGATTAGGACACAAGTTTAGAAAAAGGTTTAACCCACATACTTAAATATGTTAAATATGTATTGTTTTTAAGATGGTCCAAGAAGAATGTACTTCACGCCTACCAACACATTCTACATAGAAGACGAAAACTTTCTCTTACCACCTATTACATGTATGTCAGACTGTTGGGATTGTGAGTATAGTTGGACAGGACCAAACTCTTACTCTCATAAAGGATCTGTTCTAAGTCTCAGTAGTCTTTCAAAGTCTATGGCTGGAAGCTATACATGTACAGCTAGAAATATTCAGTCATCCCAGCAGACACAGCAAAATAAAGAAGTCAAGATTGAAGTACGATGTAAGTTTGTACATTTGAAAAAATATCGTTTCCTCTCATAGGTATGTATAATTGATGTTCTGCATTCACATTATCGCGTAATGAGAAAAGTCCAATGGGAGATGTATTTATAAAAATTTGGAGAGTTCGTAAATTCAGTCATTCCATGTTAAAGACATCTTTCACTTATTTTATTGTTTGTTACAAATGATGCTTTGACATTTCGTAATTTCTGCCTCTCAATCTTGTCAGAAACGAACAAACACGCGATACGTCTTTTAGTATGGCATGGCCCTATAACGTTTTGCCATAAGATAGTTCCGAGCCGGTGACCAGTCATAGTGTAACTAATAATGTGCTCTAATTCTGATTGACAGTGGTTATGAAATATTAGGGAAAATGTTGACAGCACAGATACCAAATATCATAGAGATTTTATGCTACAAGTATGTAATTTACAATTCTATATTTCAATACCTCACTGACAAGAAAGATTCAAGAAACATAAATTAAATGATTACTTTTGAACTGAAAATGTAATGATTTACCAATTTAATAAAACATTTACAAACCATTGGTTCAAATGTCATCCAATACTTGGGCAAACTAACCCAGTTGAAAACCTATGGTATATTCTAAGAATTGATACACATCTACGTGTATCAAATGAGAGATAAAGATAACACTTTTTTATTTAGTGTGTCTTGTAAGGAACATACAAGCAAATTTTTAAAATGAAATATAAGTAGAGAAGTAATAAAGAATATTAGATATTTATATTCTCTTTTGGTTTGTACCACTGTTTTTGTAAAATGTATGTGTTACACTATATTATGAAAGCAGTATATCTTAAGTAAGCAAAAACGAAGTGAGCAAAGTCTTTATGGCCCTTCTAAATAAGTATTTTAGAGTTATCAAAAATTTCACATTTCTATTTTGTAGTTTACAAATGAGAGGTACTTTCGCAAAACTATTATAGGTATACCTCGTATTTTGCTTCAGCTGTTGAAATAAGGGGAATCATATGAATTTAGTCGTATGTTTATACCACAATTTAGTATTTAACACGGTTATGTAAAGACGAAATAGGTATAACAAGTGTCAGAGTCTATGTGATAGTTAATAAAATTAGTGTTTCAAAATACAAACGCCGTCGTCGGTAAAATGTCTTAATGCATTTATGTTTACTTTACAAAGAATAACCAGTATTTACTGAGAGTTCGAAGTGACCGATATTGTCTTTCAGTTTGGGACAGATTTGAATAAAAAAAACAAGCTTTGATAAAAATGTCCTTGTTTTCTTTTTATCTACCAATCAAATCATTTACATTCCATGCTATATCAATGAAAAGCAGATATGTTTATAAACACGTTTTTTTACTTTTTAAAAGTTGTTTGTAATCTCAACAAAGGGGAAATATTTTGAAAATAACTAAACTTGAATATATTCAATAAGTGACTGCAAGAGGTAAGTGCTCTCTTGATCACCTGAAATTGTTTTGTGTGCATAATTTACTGTACTCCTCTGAATTATCTTAAATGGAAAAAAAAAGAAATGAAGGGAGATCTGTCGATTACAAAACACTTCGATTGCTGAAACAAGACATGATACTTCATTGTTCATATCATTTCAATATCAAAATAATGAGAGAATCTGTAATAAAAGGACTGCAGGTCCTAACATCGCGTTTAACTTATACGACAGAATATTTCACAAGGTAAAAGGATGACTGAATGAAAAACACAGGATTTTTCTTACAGTTTATTTCTCTGTTTCCATGCTACTACTACTACTACTACTACTTATTATAATAATAAAACTTATATTATGAAATGAATAATAAACAATGAATTAACACCAATTATTCAATACAATTAGTGAGAATATAAAATGCCTCTTTAGCCCGTCAGCAAAGTAGATAAAATTCGTATTCGGTACACCCTTATGACTTGTATTAAGATTTCAACAGAAAGAAAGAAAATTTTATATGGTAAATACTTTTTACATTCAATACACGCTTTCATTTGTTTGTATTACCACCTTTGTAAGTCTAATTTATTTCGAGGACAATACTTGTTTGCAGACACGCAATTTTTAATCACAAACTCCAGTTTGTCATACTTTTATTCTCTGCTTGATTGAGATGTCGATAAAAATTCATGACACTTCTACTCGAGTCCATCAGCTGGATTTTATTGCGACGTTGTAGAGTGTCCGCTTAGTGAGCAGGAGCACCTGATTGCAAATCTAACAAGGGAAAGAGAAAAATATCAGACTACTTTTGTAGCCCAATGTAATCAATTCAGATGTATGTCACCTTAAGAAAGCCCTAGAGACAATCAGTACTTCAAAAATTCAAGGACAAATTCTAGGTAGGGGATGTATGTAGTAGAGGTATAATACACTATTTCTAATCCCTTGGCATATACGTAGCTTCTAAATATATTAGACATCGGTCCTCTCCATATAAAAGCGAATACAATTATGATAATATTTATTTTGATGACATTTCTTTCATTTATATATTGTTTCATTTTTTTTTAAAGATGGACCTGACACAATCAGTATATCACCACAGACTACTAGTTACACTGTTGATGAAGGTTCTACATTAAATGACATACAGTGTTCAGCTGATTGTTTCCCAGCTTGTACATATAGTTGGACCAAAGGACTGTCTACAGTAGTTAGTCAGACAGACACGTTATCACTTGGAATCATGGAGAAACAGGATACTGGGAGATATACTTGTACAGCAACAAATGGCGATACACCATCTAAGCTTTTGCAACGGAACGCCACTATCACAGTTAGATGTAAGAATAAAATTAAATAGTAATTTCAAAATAAGATAATGCTATGTCAAGATGTAAAATTATTTCTGAAATAATACATTTGTAAATGATTTTAGTGTAAATATATATATGTGTGTTCTTGGACATCCTTATTACGTATAATTAAAGAGCAAATGTTGACTAAAAGTTTGAAGTTCAAAGCTGTTTAAAATTTTGAAAGCTGTCTCCTAATAAGTATTGCATTGTTATAATTTAATGTTTTAGAGATGTTTCTTTATAATTTCTTAAAGAAAATACATAATTTCAGACGGACCATACAGCTCTTCAACAGAGCTGTTACCATCAACAACAGAATACACTCTCAATGATGGAACATTACTATCAGATATAACTTGTTCAGCAGACTGTTATCCTGATTGTATATACACCTGGACAAAGGCACGTAATGGACAGACATCTGTTGTAAAGAATGATGGTATCTTAGCACTAGGTACTCTCAACAGTAATGATGCTGCAGTCTACTCGTGTACAGCTAGAAACCCAGGGAAAGCTAACTCTCCGACAACTTCTAGAAAAGTTAAAGTAAATGTGCGCTGTAAGTAATTAACATCAAGTATTTGATTATTTTATCTATATATTATATTTATTTATGTGTATGTGTGTTTCATATCTGTCAAATTAACCAACATTTTCTAGATAAAAATGTATGCAGAGCATCATTATACCATTAATAAGGTTCCTGGTTCGTAACCTAGTAGAAGAACAATTTAATTATATATCATTTTTGATTTTGTAGAAAAATGATATAGATAGGAATATAAATATTTGCAATTTTATTTTGTTTCTAGTTAAAAGTTGAAATATTGCAATAGAAAACCTAAAATTCAATGACCTAACAGATTTTTGTTTGTTATATCTGTGCCAACCTATATAAACCCCCTTCAGAAAGATCTCATTGCTTAAGCAACGAAGTTAGCCGGCTGCTGAAGACAAATTTTACAGTTGTTTAAGCACTATTTTCAGATGGACCAGATGCACTTTACATTAGTGTACATTCCCCGTACACTGTAACGGAAGGTGAACCAATACAAGATATCACATGCTCCTCAGACTGTTATCCTGGATGTTCCATCAACTGGAAGAATGGAACAGCCGGTTCAAGAGGTTCAGGTGGTGATTTAACATTTGGAACAGTAAACAGATATATGGCTGGCTTATATACATGTACAGGAAGAAATACAGCCAGAGAGTATGCAAAGACTAAGGGGAAAAATGTCACAGTCATTGTAAACTGTAAGTTTTGGGGTTTTTTTACTTGGTTTGTCATTCCATATTTTGTACTGTCATTGACAGAAGAGATATTTAATAGGTATTTAAACATATTTATTTTATATTGATTAAGAAGCACGTTTTGAAACTTATATTAATTTCAAATACTTATACGAAATCCATGTGTTCTACATGAATTGTTTCTGTGCAAATTATATTTTAGTAATTACCCCTTGATGAATATAGTACATAAAAGTCATGCAATTAACTTTGTTTCTTAATGATCGCATTACAAATATTCAAAATACAAGAAAATGCAAGGCGGAAGGTATATTTGTTTAAGGAATTTTGTTGTGAAAAAAAATATAATGTAAGAATGGTTTCGTCAAATAGGATATATTATTATATGACCTATAAATAGACGCAATCCCATTGGTTCAAAGCGCAGTCGGCGACCAACAATATATCGTTATATTCCTGCATTCTGGGTTTATCCCATGCTATAATAGATTGCTGTTGATACTCGTAGTAGTGCTGTCTGGTGCCCAGCACTCAGTTAACAAAATTACTCTAATGCCGGGAAATAAACAAAATACATCCGGGCATTTAGACTTTTACTAAGAAATGGCGTCTGGTGTGTGTTTCTTTCATTTTTGATGTTATATTGGATTTCAAAATCACCTCTCAGACTTCTGAGTATTATTATAATGTGAGAATGAGTATAAAAAGTCCTACAAAAAATTAACACATTGTAATGAATGTAAAATCAGTCTGGAAGTAAACTTAGTAGAAACAATTGTATGTAGTCATATAATAAAACAATTATTGACTAGTGTGCCATTGAATATGATGTGATATTCACCGGCCAAATGTTATATTGACCGAGGCATTTGGCCGGTGAATATCACATCATATTCAGTGGCACACTCGTCAATAATTGTATAATATCGTTATGCAGATGTCGTCTATTCTAATCATATTTTTGATGCAGTTAGTTAATATTATGTAATATTCGTAAAACTATGTACCATTTTTTTCTTAGATCCACCAGATGTTCGTGCATTCACTAAAAACACAACAGTTTCAGCCGACTCTCTCTTAATAATTTGCAATGCTTCTGGAGTTCCAAACAATCAATACAAGTATGGACAATGGATACAGAAATGGCCAGGAACTGATGTCATTGTGAAAGAGTACAGTGGGGGTCCTAATCGTGTACTTGATTCATTGACTTATGAGCACTCTGGTGTCTACAGTTGTTCTGTCAGCAATGGAATCAAAGTCTTTGGTACAGATAAGGAATACATGGAAGGATCTGTGAAACTCTTTGTGGAAAGTAAGCTAGTTCTAAAATGAGCTGATATAATATTGTACCTGATAGTTTTTAACACTTTTAGGCCTCTGTTTATTTTAGTTGTAAAATAATGAATTCGTCAGTTTATAAAACATCATATTTAACCCTCCAGAACAAAATCAAACAGGCAAAATTATGGAACTAAGTGAAAATGTTCATAGCTGATTTAGGGAACCTAGAGTTAAGTTTTAAATTCCATTGGATATTTGAAGAGATAAAGTCGTCGTTCAAGTTTAATCTTTTCTCTGCTAAACCCATTGCAATTAAAAATCAAATATTCATTTTGGAAGTTTTTGCAGGCATACTCATCAACCTATATTCAACTATGATATAATGTGTTAATGTCATGATGGCACAAACACTGACATACAAAAATAGCATGAAAGTTAGAATTACAATAATTTAAGAGTTTTCAAAGTTCACAGCGGCTAGCCACTCCGTCATCCTCAACGTGCATTTTACGTTGCTTATTACTATGCAACTGCTTCTGACTGCTATCACCATATGACTGCACGCTTCAAAGAACATAAGGAATCTAAGGTACTTTCAGATGTTTTGAATGACAGAGTTTTAGTCTTCATGTCGATATAATTAACAAAAGGTTAATGTTCTAACGGGAAACGGAATCCCTATGTTGCTAGTCTGTTCTTACTTACCTATGTTAGGCTCTTTGAAATACATTTAAATGAATGGACGATAACCTCAGTAAAAAAAGTATCTGTGACCTTTTGGCAATCTTGTTTTGTCTTGTATTCGTGATATGATTTTACTAAATATTTGGTCTTTTGAATTCTGGCAATGGAGTACTTAACGCCTTCTTAGTAAACAAAGAGTAAAGAAAATAATGACTTAATGAGACACAGGCACAATTGTTAGCTTTTTTATGAGTTAATTTAGATTTAAAATCATATATACGTATGCAACACTCACACAAAATAAGTTTTGAAGGCAAGAAGTTCATAAACGTACTGTTTAACCTCCAAACAGAAAGTATATTTTCTTATACATTTTCGATATACCTAAAGCGTTTTTATCAGAACTAACATTATTTACCTTGCTTTTCAAAACTGCACATTGTTATGAATATTTACGTAAGTTCAGATTTTAATCCAAAAACTCAGGAAAATTAAGAAAATGTACCTAACACACAAGGAAAATGTAATTCCATGAGTTTCGGTTTTGAAAACCACTGGCTAATTTAAATTTCTCAAATTATATATATATATATATATATATATATATATATATATATATATATATATATATACTAGTGTATGAATGCATTTAACCGAGCTGTGGTTTTATTTAATGTTTCTTTAAAGCCATTGACTCACAGAATTTAGCTGTAATTTTCTTTCTTTAAAGAGAAGTTAATATACTAAGGAAAAAAACATAATATTGATTCTATACACCGTAAAAACTGGAAAAAAAATCTCCAGGATTTGAACCCATACCCTTTCGGTCAGTAAAATATGAACGGCGATCTACATCTCTGAGTCACAGGGTCTGGTTATTCAGAGTTGTCAAAATCAGTTATATAAATAGTCTCTACCCATGCCTAACGGAGTATGTTTTTTACCGATAAAAGTGTAAAACCTTATTGTGTTTCTGTCACATTAAATGAGACAGCAACTTAGTTTATATGACAGTTTAACTTAGTTATGCTCTTCACAATGACATCTAAAATTTCTAGATTTATAAACATTTTCTCTTTTTTTTGTGTCGTCGACCCATCTGTGAGCGCCCTTTATAACCAAAATGATTTAATATAAACGTTTCATTAAAAAATGTTATTCTGTAGTAGGAATTAGGTTTAGAATCATTTATGTCATTTAAATACACAGCCGTAAGCTTGCCATTTTGTTAACATCTATGAGAAAACGGATTTAAAAAATGCCAGGTTTAGACACCATTTCTACATTTCAGCCTATCCTGTTATATTGAATGTGAAGGAGAAAGTTTTTGGGAGACCAATGGAAAATGTTACAATACAGATAGATTATTACTCTAACGTTGGGAAATCTGACGTGAAATGCTACAAGACTATAAATGGATCAAGACAATTGAAGTTTTTCACAGCTGAGAGATATAGTGATATAAAAATAGATTTACCAGTATTTTCTCACAATGTCGTTACAAATGGAACAAGAGCATTTGTCACCGTTAAAATAGATTCAAACGAGGACTTTGGCTTCTATGACTTGGTTGTAGCAAACGATATAGATGCTATCTCTCGGACAATTGAAATAATTCTTAGAGGTATTCTTTTTTTCATTTCGAATTATCCAATTTTTTGTGAAGCTGAAGGGGGGGGGGGGGGGGGGGGTTGGAGATCCGTGATAATTTTTCTTAATGAATCAAAACGAATGTTAGTATAGTTAACATTTTATCTCTCACTCTGCTTGTGTGGTAGTTGTAAAGATCAAGATAAGTGACAACATTTTAACCTTAGTTCGCCTGAGCACAATGTAAGGTTTAGATGAGCTTTTGTGGTTGCCCTTTGTCCATCGTCCGTCGACAGCAGTTGAACGTGTTTTGATGTCATCTTTCTTAATCAAATCTTCATGTTTTTGAAATGGTATATGTTTTGATTTTTTGCATTTTGAAGTTTGACACTTGGTAGGATGTATCATATCCTAGGTCAGTAGTTCAGATAAGTAGAGCACCTTTGAAGATCCTAAAAGTCAAAATATTTAGCCAGTTGTCATAAATGTTGATGAGATTTACATTTACATCTTGATGATATCTGACTAAGCACAAATGTTGGGATTATGGTTATCAAACCTAGGTTAAGCAAAACAGTTAAGTAAAAAACCTCACGAACTTTAAAAATATCCGCGTTTTGCACAAATTCTCATAAAATATGCACATCACTTTTTTCTATGAATGACATTGTGCGCTTTAAGCACGGACGTGTCTCATTTAAAAGAGTTCATCGGTTCATTCTAGTGCGCTAACAATTTTTGAAACCGTTTGACTTTTTTCTGACCAAACTGCATTTATACAAAACACAACAGAATTATTTAATGGCAGATATGACATCAGTTAAGGTGTAAGGTGCAAAGGACAAAGCAAACTTAATTCCGGACATTTAACTTAATGTAATGATTTGGTTTAATGTGCTGAAGACAGTCTTGTTAATTTCATCTTTTCTTGTAGGTTATGTTCATACCATGAGTAAACTATTTGCTCTTTACTTTGAATGTCATTTTTGTAGATAAGATTTAACAAAACCACTTGTTTCGGGAGGGGCTTTTCAGTCCTTCTATGTGTTTTGTTCAAACCTGCTCGAATGATAAATTGTGTATTATTGATGCAGTATTTGATACGTAGAGAAGATTGTAAATACATGTACTATTTTGACTGAAAGGTGATTGTTAATTTCTTCTTAATCCCATTTAAGCATTTCTCTTTAGGCTTAGGTTTCTTTGTGCTTGTTTGTTTGTTTTGAAATAGCATTGTCAGACATGAGTTTGTTTATGTACATTTGTCACAATACTGAATTTAGATTTGAACGTTGATCAGATTATATAATAAGTGCTGGATCTCAGTTTCATATGTTTGCTGCAAAATTACAAAATCACAAAGTTTGTCTTTGCTTCTTCTCCATAATCACTGGTTGGATTTCAATGGAACTTGCTATGATTTATTGTATTAAGCCTAGTTGAACATATCGTCAGTATGTTCCGGTTCAGTGATTTTCAGCAAAGATACAGGCTCTGGTTTGGGTATGGGTATATTTCAATAACTGCTTGTCGGATTTTGACGAAACTTCACAGGAATGGTCGTTAGCAAATGCAGTTACTCGTATTGTTGATAAATTCATGTCGGTTGATTTTAGCGGAGACGTAGCCAGTGATTTGTCCAAATTTGAGTACATTTAGGCATATCCCAATAATCTCTGATCTGATTTTGAGGAACCTTTACAGGAATAATAATAAGCTAGAGTAGTTATACATATTTTCGTTGTGTTTCGGTCGGATGAGAATTAGCGAAGTTACGGCCCTTGATTTTTCCAAATTAGAAAACATGTGGAAACATCATCATTACTGCTGGTTAGATCTTGACGAAACTTCACAGAAATGATCATTATCATAAATGACATGTTAGGTGAGACATATGTTTTTATTTGTTTGTTTGTTTTTCCCAAAAAAAACAATCTCTAGTTTTGAACCTTTTTTTGCAAAGGATATCTCAGGCTCTGTCTGCATCTTCTAACGAGATAGAAATGAATTAAGTAATTTCCTCAGTTTATGATTGAAGGATGTGATAACTTTATAGCGACCCGATAAACTGTTAACGGGTATTTCCGTATCCCGTCGTGCGTCATGGGATGTCCATCAAACATTTGCATCGGACGGTGAAATCCAAAAGAAGAACTCTAGTTCAACATGAATGAAAAACATTAAATTTGCTATGTAAATCTGGAAAGTCGTGTACTTTTGTCATGTAAACCTCTCCCATGATTGTTTAAATTATGTCCAGCGGTTCATTGTTGACCCTCTCCTTATGATCATATGTGTAATATAAAAAACATCTTCTTATAAGAAATTACAAGGTATAGATCAGTATAATGTTGTTTGAAGCATTTTCTCTACCAAGGTCTTCAAATAATGCGCTTAGGGACATTGTTGACTCTATCTTGCGAGACATAGGTTTTACTTAAAATATCAAGGAACATCTTTCAACATTTTTTTCCGAAACCACAAAGCCAAGAGTTTAGAAATTTTAAAAGAAACCTTGCCTAGAGTAGTCTGTACAAGGATTAAACAAATATTGCCCCAGGGTTAATATTGGCTCCACCTCGCGGTACAGATTGATTACATTGAATAATATAGACAAAGCAAAGATTTATTACGCTATTTATAATCATTTTGAGGTTGTAACACATCTCTGGGGTCATTATTTTTAACGTCCATGGATTAATTGTTCTTTAAAATTTACAGATGAAGAAACTTTGAAAGAAGTTCTGTTTCTGAATTCAATAATCTGAAACATCTGAAACTGGGGATGTAGCATTTCCTACTGTTATGTTCTATCAGATTGATCACATTATATGCTAAGGGGCTATTACTGGCTTAACCTTGAGTTTCAGACAGGTTACATAATTTTGTTTTAGGACCAATAAAGGAGTGTTATATTAGGACTAATTAGAAGCAGAATATTGGTCGTCGGTGCGATCAGTGGAAAACATTGTGATTTATATATAGGTTATGAAACCTGGTTTGAATCTGTAGCTGAATATTAAACTTTGTGATATAGGATTAGGATCTTGATGACTTCAAGAGATTTTTTTTTTTAAATGTTAACGCATTTTTGGCCAAATCGGGAAACATAAACTTGTGTTAAATTTGTGTTTTGATGGTTTGAAAGGTAAGCTAAACTTTGGTCACATAGAGCAAATGTTTACATTAGAACACAGGCTCAGTTCATTAGAAAATCTTTTTCTGTGTTATATCAATAGATATCTCGTACCACTATTTTCTTTTTAGATAAAAGCTACATGTTTTTATACCCCACACAAAGTGTGTGTGGAGGCATTAAAGGATTCACTTTTTGTCCGTCCATCCGTCTGCACCTTGGCATATATGTTCAGTTTGATGAAACGATCTGTCGCATGTAAGACCCATGTCCATAGGTCAAGGTCAAAATCATGGATTGAAGGTAACCAATGTTGATTATTGACCTTGTCCGGGCCCTAATTTCTCTATGCATTGGAGGATTTTTAAATACCTTTGCATATTTGTTCACGCTGATAAGGCGGTGTGTCATATGTAAGACCCATGTCCAAAGATCAAAGGTCAAGGTCACATTCATGGATTAAAGGTAAAAATGTTGATTATAGACCTTGTCCGGGCCATATTGTCTCCATGCATGAAATGAATTTTAAATAACTTGGCATATTTGTTCACTTTGAAGAGATAGTGTGTCGCGTGTAAGACCCAGGTCCATAATTCATTTGTCAAGGACACAGTCACAGGTTAAACGTTAAAAATGTTGATTATAGACCTTTTCCGGGCCATAATTTCTCTATGCATGGAAGAATTTTAAAGCGACTGACTCACAGATGGGCCGACGATAAAAAAAAAGAAAATGTACTTACATCTTGATTTTTTTGCTGCAATTGTGAAGAACATATTTAAACTAAGTTACTGATTCATTTTTTGATTCAGAAAAACATCAAAATATTAAGTTTTACACACTTTTATCGGTAAAACATTTACCCCGTTAGTCACGGGGTATATAATTTAGTTATAAGATTAATTTTGACGAATCCATAAAAGTAACCTGTGGCTCAGTGGTCTAGATCGTCGCTCCTTATTTTACTGACCGAAAGGTCATGGGTTCGAATCCTGATTAAGTCAAAACTTTTTTTTTCAGTTTTCATGGCGTATAGAAGCATAATATTATGTTTTTTTCCGTAGTATATTAAGTTATCGTAAATTTTAAAGAAACAAAAATTTCAGCAAAATTCTGTGAGTCAGTCGCTTTAAAGTAACTTTGCTTATTTGTTCACTTTGATAAGACAATGTGTTGCATATAAGACCCAGGTCCATAGCTCAAAGGTCAAGGTCACAGTCACTGATCTAATGTAATAATGTTGACTATAGCCCTTGTCCAGGCCATAACTTCTCTAGACGAGGAAGGATTTTCATACCTTTGCATATTTGTTTATCAATATTAAATGTTGTGCCATATGAAGGTATAAGTGTCTTGCTCAAATGTCTAGGTCACAGTGACTTGATAAATTACAGACCTTGTCTGTGTTATCACTTTTATATACATGTAAGGATTTTCAAATATCACGTTTAAGTCCCAGGTACATAGCTAAAAGGTCAAGGTCACAGTGACTGGTCAGATGTCAAAAAATGTTGATGGTAGACTTTATCTTGGCCATAATTCTCCATACATGGAAGGCAGATATGTCACCTTCATAGTTATTTGCCTTCTTGGCATTTTATGACTTCATATTACATCATACCAACAAATAAAATAGCACCATAAGCATGTTCGTTCACCCCATTGCCGTGTAAGAATTTTGCAAAGACACCTTTAACTTTCAAAGCCCTCTGTTCTGTGTCCAGGCGGAGTTTAGGGGTATATGTCACTTATGTGACAGACTTTAGTTAATTCAGTTTTTCAAGTTCTTAAAAATAATTTCAGGGCCCCCATCTCCACCAAAAAATTTTCAGCTTTTGTCTGGCCACAAAATTCCAACATTCGTTTGGGAGAAAAACTATAGTGGAGGGAAGACACAAAGATTTGTAATACAGACATCACTTTCTGGTACAGATCAGTGGATAAACCACACAAACGAGACAGATTTACAGTATAAAATCAACAATATCGTCTACATGGCTGAAATAAAGCTCAAACCAGGAATCTATACGGCCAGAATTTTTGCAAGTAACACCTTTGGAGATTCTGAGGTTGTGAATCTGGGATTGAACTTCGAAATTGAAGAAGGTAAATTGTAGTATCACAGTTGCACATTTTTAGGTTTCTATTGAATGGTTTGAACTTTTCATACTTCTAGTGTGCTTTGTGTTTTCATTGTGTTCATGTAACGTAAAAAGTACTTGCAGTATCATGACAGACAAATAGTATAAAGGAGGTTTTATATAAATGAAAGAATATGCGTAGTTGTTATTTTTTAGATTGAAAGGCTTTCTTAGAAGCAAGTAAGGTGTAATAACTTACTGCATGATATGTCTCAACGTCAGTTTCCAAGTCATTTGCAAGTAAATGGGGATAGACATATCACAATGATTTAAGTATAGATTTTGTCAGTAACTTTAGTAAGTATGAAGCCATTTAACATGGAAAATATACTCTAATAACATTCCTTTTTCAACACCACTGTAAATACACAAAGCTCAGGAACTGTCTTTATATTTGATTTTTGTATGTATGATATTCTTTCCGTTTTCAAAGACATGGACATGAACTCACGATAATTAAACTTACGATAATTGTATTAGATGAAACGTAAAGAATGACTGCTGTCAGATCAAGGTAATCAGAATCTTATCGATATTACAGTTTAACTCGGGTTAAACAGGCGATAAAAGTAATTGTCCAAAATCAACAGGATAACTCTTCTAAACAAAAAGGTGCAGAAACGGATAGCAGGGTTCTTAATAAAGTAAAAAGACAGATACAACATGATAGGCACAATGGCACAGTCTTCGTTTAGATAATCTCTCATCAACCACTGCTTGGAATTAAATGAAACTTTAAGAAACATAAAACCAAGACAAAAGGCATATATTATCAGCTTGAGATTTCTCAGAGTCACCGGATTTCTCAATTTCTACATATCGTATACAATAACACTACACGTATTTAGGTATGGGTAATTTCTTACCATAAACAGAATGGAAACAAAGGCAGCATGATAGAAAGTGTCGATAGTAAATCGAGATGTGTATATTAGCAGCACAATTCGGATTGCATACTTTTCATAGAATAATGGTCCCTTTGATTTTCCGGCCACAAAATCTATGTCGTGTCAGGGCTATTTTCCAGTAAAGTTTGGCTGGATTTAAATAAAACTTTATAAGAAAACTCAGTACCAGGAGGCGATGTGTCTCAATTTAAGGTTCAATTACTTTTCACAATGTCATGGCCTCTTTGTTTTGCACATGCAGTATACAATAGCACTATTCGTTTCTGCACTATTTATTAGCAACCACCGGTTGGAATTTCATGCACTTTTAACAAAGGAAATCTTTACTTAGAGGAGATGTGCATATAACATTATAATACGGACTTATTTTTACTTTTTGGGACCTTTCATTTTCTTAAGCACGATTTTTGTCCGGACTTTACCTCAGTGACCTCTAGCTGGAGTTAAAAAAATCTTTATGGAAAGCTTTTGTATTAGGAGGAGATGAGCATACAACAATCTTAATCCAGCTCATATCACGAGCCCTTTGATTTACTTGATATTTGGGCTGTTTTCCAAAAACTACTCGCTTAAACTCAACAAAACGAAATGCTCAAAGGTGATCTGTTTGAGTGTGTGTGTGTGTGTGTGTGTGTGTGTAGTCAGTCGTCCATTGTCAACATTTCCCTTCAAACGCAATATACTCCTAAACCACTTAGATAGTTTTAAGCAAACTTCACAAAGATATTTCTCAATAAGTCTTTTTTTTTAAATTTCTTAAAACTAGATGGTTCCATACAAAATTCTGGTTGCCGTTAGAACCATAAGGAAAATTTTGAATTTTTTTTCTCCTGAGAGACCACTTGCCCCATTTCAAAATAATTTCACAAAATTATTTTTGTAGGTCCTTTATCAAAGTCCGCCTAGCCAATTTAGTCCCTTAAACGATTGACCGACAGAGGGCAGAGCCAGTTTTCACCATATGACGTATAGAAAAGTTGCATGATTTGAAACAAAAAAAAAATCACATTTTTTTCTTAATATGTGGCCTTTTATCAAATCACGTCAAACTATTTTGGTCCCTCTAAAATGCCTACAGAGAGCAGGGCTTTTGTTTTTCATGAAAAGTTTTCTTTTCATGGACAACAATATTGTTATTTGTCAATATAAGGTCATTGGACATAATTTTTGAACCTCGAAATATTCATTTGAGAAAAATATGCATATTTTACTAAGACAGTCTTACAAAATTCCGCACTTAATTGATCTTAAAGGTGTTTTTGTAGCAAATTAATATCCATTAAACATGCACTTAGTCGTACGCACATGCCACGCACGAAACCGAAAGTGACGTACATATATCCCTTGTCACTTGAAACAGCTAACTGGACTGTTTACAGAACTTTAAAATTATGACGGAAAGTAAAAATGTAGACTGAACATAGTCAAATAACAAAACTCAGCAAGTTAAGTTTACATATTGATTATACACTGATGAAATGTTGGAATAAATAATTTGAAATTTTGATGGAATTTAGAGGCCAATAAGTAAAGTTAATGTAGTTCGTTTAGGAATTCATTACGTAATATCAGTGAAAATATCTAGGGATTTTTTTGTAGTAACTTATCCAAAAACGATTTTGTACATGCTCATTTTTACCCATTCACATTTTTTGCAGACATGACTGCTAACTCAGATTAACAGATTATTTTTTCATATAAACGTTCTCTTTACAGTGATGTCGTGTTTATGTTTCTATGATATTTTTCTCCTGAGATACGTATAAGAAATCTTCGACTATGATTTGTTTTATTTTAAATGCATTAACTATTTCAGCATATTACCTTATAAATTTTTGAAATAGAAAACAAATCAAAGAACAAATTACATATGAAGAGAACAGAACATTTATTTTATTGTCACCCAAGTATACAGAGTATACAATAAGGGCAATATGCCAAAATTCATGAAACATAATATAATTATAATTTCCTGAACAAGTTAGTAAACGCACAGACACTTGGGGTAAAGAAATAGTACTTGCACACATGCGAAGACATAAGACACTCATATACCAAGTTTGGTGCCTGTCTGAGAACGTTTCAATAATTGCTAAAATTCACTAATATGCCTTATAAATATAAAGATATAAATGTTTTTCACATATAAACATTCAACACGCGTTGATTTACATCGCGTATTTTTCTCGTTCAGTGTATATCATATACATTACTGATGTCATGCGACGCAGAAATGATTTATCTTCACGTTCATGTAACTCAAAATACCTGTTATCCTTGTTGGCTAACAAAATTCGTAACGAAACTCCAAAATTTCACAAAATTTCCTTCATTTACACAGTCTTTCGACAGGTACTCTGCTGGTTCCTAACTTGTCCTGTTCTTTAATACACGGCGCGGTACACGTAGGAACTAGAAGAACCCATGCGGTAATCACTATGTAAATCGATTTTTTTCCCCTGCACTGAAATTAAAAAAGAAAACAAAAAATGTTCACCAATAAACACTGACTTTGATTTGTAAAAACCAATAGTATCTTTTTATTTTGTGATAGTTTTATGATGTTTAAAGTGTTTTAACTGTGCACACTTGACAGTTTCCTTTCTATTCAAGCAGGCTACCTGTCGAAAGATTGTGTAAATGAAGAAAAAAAGTAGAAGTCAAATTTTCCATTTTTTATTATTTTGGTGAGGCAAAATTGTTATATGCATGTCCAATGACCTTTAACCACGTTTTGTGTGTACTCAGTCAAATGTTCACATTACAGAAACGGGTTGTTCAAACTTATCTTTTGCAGGCGACTGCTTGAATTCATATTTCTGTCAGTTATGATGACGTCTTTTACTACACGGCGCTTAAAAAATCCGGTCTACTTACTCTTGTGTATTGTTAATTTGTGATCTGTTGAATTTGATGTCATTTAGCGCATTTAGTTTCTTCTGATACGTGATGCAGTATCATCACAACTTCCTTGTTGAATGTTGCAACCTAACATATACTATTCAACCTTTTAAATGTACTGAAAACATGTTGTACGAGCATGAAATGTTGAAACGGAAAAAAGTTTTTTTCCGTAAGAAATTTTTGATAAGTTTTCATCTTATTTTAGACACCCCAGCTTCTAAATTAGGAAATGATAACTCGTTAGCTGCAGTTGGTTCCTCCCTTGGGGTGGTTTGTGTCATACTGGCAATCATTGCAGGCACATTTGCAATCTTGTGGAGGCGCAGTTTGTCTGTAAAAGGTAAATATAAAAATAAATATAAAATGCATTACTCAGAGTGTTTCATAGTTCAAAATAAATTTAAATTTTCCATTTGAGTACTGTATTTACTTTGAAATTTGAAATCGCTTTATCTACAATTCTTTACGTTACCAACATAATATTCAACCGAACAATCTAGAAACGGAAGGAAGCAATTATATTGTTGGGCCGAAAAGAACTCAGAGAGTGATACAATGATCACACTTTTTACGAAATAAATGAATTTTGTTTTTACGTAACTGATACTGTTACGTCAGTCATATATAAATATATACAATTGGATTTTCAAATATTTTGTCCAGCATTTAGCTTTTGAAATTCTAGTATCCATATTTTTGATCCTGTCAAAGATGATCACCCTAGAGTTCGAAACAAGGCCATGCATGTCAAAACTAGGTCCTGAGGTCTTGGAGAAAAAAGTAGCGAACACACTTTGAATCACAGTTCTGACGTAATATTTATGAAACGCACTCAGGCCTCTTTGTGTGTGTGTGTGAAGCAGGGATATATCTAACGATGATATAAGGGGTTACCAAATAAAAAGCGTGTAATGTCTTACATAAACGAGTTACATGTTAATCACGTAGAATCTGCACGAAAATTCAGGTTATTTGTTTTCACCTTAACTAGGATAACATAAAGATAAATACCAATAAATTTACTTACGCACATGTAATCACTTAATAAGGTTTTGCAATGTTTACACGTCCTTAGCAAAAGGGACATGGTAAAAAAAGTATGACAGGTCAATTATATCGCAATAATTGACAAAGTAAGAAGTAAATGTAGCAAACAAGTGTATGTAAGTATATGTTTAAAAAACACAAGATATACATTAGTGAACAATAAATTCAAATCGCGATAAAGACAAGAAAACATTGGTTAAAATCAACGATACCAGCTCATAGGAAAAGCTTTTGAACACACAATGTTGTGTAGATGATGGAAGAACTAAGTTACATTATCAAAAATCAAAACTATGAATATGACATTTTTTCAATAAACAGAGGGTTACAACTCAAGTTGGTTGCCCATTCTATTTTAAGGTGTACAGAAACCGGAGGAGAAGTTGGAGCAACAGATGTAAGTTTGATAAATATTGCTTGAAATAAATTTACTTACAGAATTAATATTTCATCTTATCACAAATCAATTGAAATTAACAGCATTCAAGAAAACAAATCAAGAATCTATTTCAAGAACAGATTATAAGTCTAAAAATTTTGCAAATGCTAAAATATTGAAATCCGATTGGCGTTTATTGAATCATACCATATTTTTGTTTTAAAATTTATCATTAACTATTAAACTTATGACTACTGCTATATGAACATGTCAGGAATTTAATACTCTTGTTTCTGATATGAACTAACTCTAAATGCAAGTTACGTTTTTTAGAACAAATATATCTTTAAGAAATGTAAAGTGACCATATTTTTTAACGTTTATAAACCAGTTTGTTTAATGCAGTAGACAAGTATGCATGTTTCTTACGAAATATTTAAATTTTCAGGACATACGTAAACTTAACGTTCAAGCCAGAGAGTACTGGTGCTCAAGCGCTTAAACAAGAATACTCAGAGGAAACTCAGTACACCAGTTTAGAGCGACAGTCACGTGATGATAGGACCGCATATGATGTACTTCATACCATGTAGAAACGTTTTGTCAAGTCTACGATACATGATTTTAGGATTTCTGTCACATTTCTCGAGCTCAGCAGTGAAACTTTTATAAAGCTCTATATAGAGAAAAAGACGTATGCTCAGAATATTTTTCTTTGATAATTAATTACACTAAGGCTTTTCACTGTTCTGATTTTATAATTTTTTTTCCTCACAAAATTGATCTGACTTAAATAAAATAACTGCCATCAGTCACGTATGCCTTGCCATTTTAACAACGATTATATAATTCTGTTTGTTTATTGATAATAATAGTTTTGTGAGTGATTTTATAATTTATATTGTTAATTTAATAATGAACAACACTGTCAGAATACTGTTTGAGCTTACGATTTTTTATTATTTTATTGCATTGGTAAAATGAAAAGTATATATATACACATATACGATCCTATGTCTTGGTTTATAGTAAAGGTATTACTATTATGATTAGTTGGAGGACTGTACAAAACTATATAATCGAAGGAAAAAAATCTGTGATATTCTAGAAATTCTAGAATATAAAAAAAAATAACAGACTTTCCAAATTCAATGCATTTCTGCTGATAATGCATAATTTAGATAAGCAAAATATTAAACTAGTCTACTATTTTATTACCTTTTAAGACAGTGAAATGTTTTTTTACCGTTTTGTGACGTTACATGCTGGAACCGAAAGTGATTACTCTTTGCCACCAGCATAGAGCCGTGCAGTCTGAACAGGCTCTATACTGTCGGTAGCTTATTTTTTTAATCCCCTTTCGCACAGCGGGCAGGGGATTATAGGAATGGCCTCCGTCTGTCAGTCCGTCCGTCCCTGCGTTCGTCCGTCTGTCTGTCCGTTACACTTTCGTGTCCGCTCCATAACTTTTATACCGCTGATTTTTTATTAAATAACTTGGCACAAGTGATCACCATTATGAGACGATGTGCAAAGCGCAATAATTGGGTTGCTACCCCCAAGGTCAAGGTCACACTTAAAGGTCAAGTGTTCAAAAGTCTATATTTCGTGTCCACTTAAGAACTTTTAAACTGCTGAAATTTTTTTGAAATAACTTGACACAGGTGGCCAACATTATAAGACGATGTGCAGAGCACAATAATTGGGTTGCTACCTCCAAGGTCAAGGTCACACTTAAAAGTAAAGTGTTAAAAGTCTACATTTCGTGTCCGTTCCATAACTTTTTACCCGCTAAAAACTTTTTGAAATAACATGGCACAAGTGATCACCATTATGAGATGATGTGCAGAGCACAACATCTGTCCGTCTGTCCATCCGTCTGTCCGTCCGTAACACTTTCGTTTCCACTCCATAACTTTTAAACTGCTGAAAAAGTTTTTGAACTAACTTGGCTTATAAAAAGTTTTTATTACTTTGCACAAGTGATCACCACTAAGACACAATGTGCAGAACCAAACATCTGTCCGTCTGTCTGTCCGTCCGTAACACTTTTCTGTCCGCTCCAACCTTTTTAAACTGCTGAAATTGTTTTGAAATAACTTGTCACAAGTGATCACCATTATGAGGCGATGTGCAGAGCACAACAATTGGATTGCTACCTTCAAGGTCAAGGTCACACTTAAAAGTAAAGTGTTAAAAGTCTACATTTCGTGTCCGTTCCATAACTTTTTACCCGACAAAATTTTTTTTATATAACTTGGCAAAAGTGATCACCATTATAAGACGATGTGCAGAGCACCATAATTGGGTTGCTACCCACAAGGTCAAGGTCACAGTTAAAGGTCAAATATCCACATTTCACGTCTGCTCTATAACTTACTAACTTGGCTTACGAAGAGTTTTATAACTACTTTGCACAAATGATCACCACTATGACACGATGTGCAGAACCCAACTTCCAGGTTGCTTCCCCCAAGGTCTAGCTTAAATGTTCTCCATATCTTTTTGACTTTATAGAAGATTTTAAATAACTTGGCACAAATAATTACTATCATGAGACTATGTGCTTATAATATGCATGGCACAACATCAAGGTTATGGTTGGTTAAAGGTCAAAAAGTACATATTCATGTCTGCTGCGGAAGAGGATTAAGCTGTCCTTCAGATTGCTTTGTTAAATTTTATATTGAAAGTCCTTAAACTTTGAATGGACTCTTCCAAATTCAATTAAATACTTAACACAAGACTTCGCACGAAATGCAGTTTCTTAAACTACCAATTATTCCTTAGAAATATCTCCCC
The DNA here is from genome assembly GCA_012932295.1 of Cyclina sinensis. Lineage (NCBI taxonomy): Eukaryota > Metazoa > Mollusca > Bivalvia > Venerida > Veneridae > Cyclina > Cyclina sinensis. The sequence goes on along the minus strand of JAAONU010000002.1, from coordinate 1,988,309 downwards.
CACTCCTTTATGTGATTGCGGTCGAGTAGAATCAAATTATCACTTTTTCTTAGAATGTCATTTTTATAACGCGCAACTTCACATACTCTTCAATAATCTTGAAGAATTTGATATAGACCTTGATGTCCTACTATTTGGTAGCTCAAACCTATCAGACAATATTAATGCTATAATATTTCCAAATGTGCAATCATATAAAGCTAATACTAAACGGTTTCTCTGACCCGGAGACTTTGAGTTAAAAATGAGTATTGTGAGACTTCTTCTCCCTCTCACTTTGTTTTTTCTCTATACCTTACACCACTTCATTATTTTCGTTCTTTATTTAACTAAATTTCTTTCACCATACTAGTTCAATGTATCTTATTCTCAGAAGATAATTATGACAGACGGACACAGGATTATTTCATATCTAAGAGGAAAAGAATTTATATAAGACTTAGTCTTTCATTCTTATCCCTGTCACTAGAATATGTTAAATAAATGTGTGTGTAATAATGATTGTATTGTGTATATTCTGGGAATAAAATATGTTTAAATCAAGTTCAATTATAAAAGGTCAGCAGGTTAATGGTTGGGCATAGACTAATGTGTTCAATAGATAAAAGCACTGTACCATAGTCTTTATGTCCTCTCCACCACCCCCCACCCCTATCGAAGATTAGTTTTGCAAATGTCTGGTTTCCGATCAGTAACTAGAGAACCCTGAAACCAAACTCTCAGACTTTCTTTTGAGGGGTGGAGTATCCTTATTTTCCTCGTGCATAGGTATGTTGGGGTCGAGGGCATCCCCCTCCACACCGGTAGTATTTTTTATTAGTAAGAGCAGTATTATGTATTTGTTAGAGCACATGTACTTATATGGTCTAAATTACAAAAAGGTTATATTTTTATCATATGATCATTTAACAGCTGTTTTTTTCTAGACATTCTCCCAAATATAAGTTGATACATGCACCATTTTATATATTTTTATATTTGCTATGTATCTGTATGTATTTCTCAGAAATAAAAATGAAAAAAGAAAAAAAAAGACACACACCACTAAAAAGAAAAAAATATAGATGCCAAAGCTGTTTAATTTGCTATTTCTGTCAAAATGTTTCAGTCTTTGTAAAATAAAATTATATATTAGATCTATTAAGGGTTAGTTTTCTACAGTTCAATCTCATTTAATTGTTTATGAGCATCTGTAGAACTGTCCAATTTTTACAATCTTTTTTTCATTTGACTGAGTATTTCTGAAAAATTGCCAAGAACAAAATCAGCAAAGTTTAAGGTCATTATAATTAGGTTCTATTTCTTTCTGTTTACATAAATAAATATACCTTTTAATTTCTAGAAAAAAAAGCCTATAAGAATCGTGTTGCTTTTCTGTCATTACTTCCAATAATGAAATCTTTACATGGCAATTGTAGAAATATTTCTCTGTTCAGCAAAACATCTTTTAGATCTTGTAACATTTTCTGAACACATTTGCAATACCAAAACGAATATAAAATAGTTTCTACTTCATTTTCACAAAAAGTACACGACCTTTTTTTGTAATTTTCATATGAAATAATAAAGACTTTGTACCAAATTATTTGATGAAGTATTCGTAATTGGAACCTCTGAATATCTCTTGTAACAATACTAGATAAGTTTCCAGTCAATATCGCAGAAAATATTATTCCATTTAATCTGACTATTAGGTATTTTCATTCAATACGTTTATACACATACTTATTTTGCTTGTTAGATAATAATATTTTTGAAATGTAACATGAAACAAGAGGTCCATACAATATGGTAAGAGAATTGGAAGGGAAGCTATGTAATATTTGAAAAATTTTGATGACCCTCTTTAGGCCTTCATACAGCAAAAAATATTTTTTCTACCAGTACATTGTTCTAAATATGAAATATCTATAAATTCTCCTTCATTTGTAATTATATTTCTAACATATCTAAAACCCTTTTCATACATGCTTTTAATAATATACCTGTTTTTCCTATTTTAAAGTAATTGTTATAAAAAGTGGCATTGAAAGAAAATCATCCTTAGTTGTTATAGGCATCTTATCTATGAAAATTACTTAACACATCAGACCAAAATTTATTACGAATCTGTTTTATTATTTTTTCTATGTATAGCTTCCCAAAATTTAAAATCTTTTGCTATTCAATTATTAAATTCAGTATTTTATAGCACTTTCCAGTTGCTTGAGTTGGTTTTGTTAGCCACGATAGCTTCATACTTTTTTCATAAACATTTTAAGCCCACATTCTTCATAGTCCTTGAGCTTTTTGATTTTGTAGGGCCACTTCCAAAAAAAAATCGTAAAGCAACTTATTTGAATTATCAAGAAATATTTTTTGGTGTTGGTAGGGTAATGAATAAGTATGTAAACAGGAGAAGTAACAATGACCTTACTTTAATTTTCCCTATAACAGTTTATGATCTTTTGTTCCGATGGGCTATACAATTTGTTGCCTTTTCCATTTCTCCATTTTATTTAGGTCTACATCAAAAATAATACCAAGTATTCTGAATTGTGTTGTTCCCCAGGTTAGCTTATATTTAGTTTTTATGGATCTTGTACTGTATTTTCATTCTAAAGTTTTTTTCAATACAATTATAAGACAATGTTTTAAATTCTGTTTCATAATCAACTGTCATTATTAGCCCTGGTATTTTTCTTTCTTCTGTAATTTTCATTATATCATACTGTAGTCTAGTATTTTCTCCTATATACAACCCTTCACAAATCAGTTGGATCATTACTAATTAAGTGATCTAACACAGATTTCAGTTTGTTAGCAATAGTGCTTGAAACTTATCTATAAACAACATTTAGTAATGTCTAAGGGTTTTTAAAAACTTTCTAGGTTTATTTTCTTTTGGTATACATGTAATCATACCTTGTTTTGTGTAACCATTTGTAAAAGCATATTTTACTGATCTTACAACAAAGTGGGCAATATTTTCCAAAATATCTTTAAAAAATACTCTGCAGTAAATCCATCAGACCTAGGAGAATTATCATTTTTGATATTTTTCAATGTGTTAAGCATTTCACTACATGTCAATAGACCTTCCAAGCTATTAGCTTGTTCATTTGATAACCTATTTACTGTAATGTTTTCTAAATCTTTTTTTATCATAAACCTTCTCACATATATTTTTTGGTTACAAAGTTTTGTAATATGAACATGTTTCTTGTAAAATATCGGATTTTTCAGTTAACAGTACTCCATCTTCTCTTTCCAGAAAATGAATTGATTTACTTATACAAAATACTGTTTTTCAATATTTAAAAATATCGTGTACGTCTTTTACCCTTTCAATGAACTTTCCTCTCGACCTTCTTATATAGCCTTTTGTTTTTTCCCACCCTTATTGATTCGAAATCTTTGTGTAGCATCAAACATTGTTCTTTATTACTTACATGAAATATTTTCAATTTTTTTACCAAATCATTTTCAAGATCAACTCTTTGTTTTTTTTTATAACTTGAATATGAAATTGTCTTTCCTCTTATTTCCATAAGTAGAGGTTCCAAAAATAATTGATCATTTATTACAAACTGTATTTCATTGTTCTCTATATTGTCAATATTATCTATGCAATACATTGGTATACAATACTGCTTTTTCACTTCATCAGTTGTATCATTTATACATTTTTTGTAGTCACCATCATATAACAATGAATTATTAAACTTCCGTAATGGTTTAGTTAACATCTAATATTATACAATTCCCCGAATTATCTTTGTATACAGACTGTACAGTAACAGGAATGTTTTTCTAATAAAACACAAACACCTCGAGAATTAGAAGTTACATGACAAAAATAGCAGTTTCCTTCCCATTGTAAATATATCTCACTTTCAATTTTTTTCTGTAAAATGGCAATCCTGTAGGCAGTAAAAGTCAGCATTTTCTTTTTTTAAGGGGCTGTACTCCAAATTTGATATAAAAATATTTTTACATAATTAAATATCTAGATGCCGTTAGATTATAACAACATGATAGTTTACTTCAAAACTGATTATAAAAGTCAAAATAGTACAAAAAATATATTAAATTCAGCTTGATTTGAACTCTGGACCCTGATGTTAACAAATTATTTTGCAGTGCCTTAACTGTAACCACTATCACTGCAAGTGAAATAGTAATGATTTACTTTAAATCTTATACAATATAGTTACACCGTTGCGTTACGGTATAGCACTACGAAAGGGAAAAATCAATTTATAATGTGATTATCTGCCTTATGTTTTTAAGAACTAGTCATAAATATTAAAAGAAATTTATAATACAAGAAAACTCTCTTTTTTGTCGTCTAGAGCACAGTCCCTTTAAACTGAAATATTTCAACTCTTTTACTAATATTATTTAGTCCACTGCAGTTGTAAGAAATCAAATTTACATTACTCATCTATATTCTTCTTTTTAGTTTTCATTGAAATACTAAAAAATTAATATCCCATATTTTGAATACCTTGATATTGCTCACTGATAGTAACAAAAAATGGAAGGAACTCAATCTCTAAACAGCTTTGAAATATAAGAATAACCAAAAAAAAAAAGGAAATAGTTAAACATAGTACTTTGAACTTATTTGCAAATTACACATATAAACTATATAAATTTTCTATGCCACTGGTGGATGAACAAATCATGAATTAACTCTAGAACCCAAAAGCCAGCATCTAAACTTGCTTCATTAGGTATAATCCAAAATCATATAGTTTCTCAAGCAAATTTTAAATATTAACCTCTTTTGTCAAAAACAGCTTCTCACAGAGAGCGGTCACAATACACGGGTTTAGCTTTAGAATCACACCTTAAAATATTTGAACTAGTCAGTATATATGCATATAATATTTGTAACACACATAGGCCTGGCAAGACAATAATAACAGGAACCAAATCGACAAAATACCACAAGTGGGATAGTTTATGACATTGATTGAAATAAGTAGCATGAAGCTTTGATTTCTGTTTAGTTACATTTTACATTCTGTGATAAGTTATACACTTTATCTGAATAATGAAAGCACGTTGTCATCCCTGTTTGAATCCTGCATCCTCTTTGATTTATCTTGATGTGTTTTTATAACTCTGTCTATATTGTCATACAATTCAAACCTTATGCGTTTTTTTTTATCTTCTGTTTGCCCATAAACAGACCCGTTCAAAACCATGCTGCCTGAATATTGCTGTAAAGTGTAAGTCTGTTAATTAAACTTGTGTTTAATACTGTGACATCAGCAGAAATTTTATGACCCCTATTTTTCATTTTTTTTCTCTTTTTCATAATTTCTGCTTTCACATATTTATTCATTAATTTGATGATAAAAGATCTTATTTTTCCTGGCTTGGTAGAAATCCTATATATAGCCTGTTTTTTTTCTTTTTGCTCTTTAAATATAGTTTGTACTTTCTTTGTTAGAGCTTCTGTTTCCTTTTCCTCCTCTGAAACGTAATGTGCCTTAAAATTATTTTTCCTAGAATATTGTTCATTCTGTTGGATCTCTTATTTGCCTCTCTACACATTTCTTCTGTTTTCTGCAACTTTTCTTCCAGATCATCTATTTTCTTTTGATAATATTTATTTTTGAAGGACATGTTCTCTGTCACATTATCATAATCAAATTCTAAAGAATTTATTTGATCCTGCAAGTCTTTGTTTCTTCTATTTTCATGTTTACTGTTTCTATATTTTTTTTCTCCATCTTATTCATAACATGTGTGATTGTATTGGCTATAAACGGTTCTATGTCCTCCTTCTTTAACATTGATTCCTGCATAATATCTAACTGATTTCGAATTCTTGATAAATTCATACTCTCATTACTAATTTCACTTACTTCTGACATCGTTCTTTTCACTTGTTTTGTTGGCTGACATTGTGCTTTATTCTGTTGGGGGTTTCCTGGCATTTTATGTTTCCCCTTTGTTCTATCTTGCCATTGACCTTGCCCCTGAGACTGCATTGCTTCACCTGTACCCTTACCACTCATTCTGTTTTCCCAATATTAAAATGTCAAAAAGTTTTTTTTCTCCATATTGTCTGCATATAAATCATTTGCATTTAGCTGACAATTTCGACAGTTAAAATTGTTTATGAAAACCTTTTTAATAAAAACTTGTTTCAAAATAAAACACCATATTCTTCAGATTTCAAGTTGTGAAAAGCTATAATCCAATAACAGTACCTGGGTATGTGCTGTAAAAACATCAGTAATATCAGTCTCCAGGAAGTTCAGGTAATCTAGGTAACACAATTAAAGTTAATACATAAAGCAAAGAGAAGTTTCACTCTTTTGCTCATCATCATTTCACTACTCTTTTAATCTTTCTTTTAGTATAAAAATCTTCATAATTTCGTCACTTATTCCATACGTAATTTGCAAAAATATTCAGAGCACTTTCACCAACTCTTCTCAATTATGTTCAGCCAAACATGGTCTTAGGCTTGGTCATGTCTAGGAAATGACACCTGTAGCTTTTCAGGCCACTAGGTCAAGGTTCAAGGTCAGAGTGACAGAAAAACGGGTTCCGATCAATAACTAAGGAACCCTTAATCCCAGGTTGTTCAAACTTAGTATGTAGTTTGGTCATGACAATTAAATGACCCCTAGAGTTTTTCAGATCAACAGGTCAAAGGTCAAGATCAAAGTGACATGAACAGCAAAACGGTTACAGTCAATAACTTTTAAACCCTTGGTCCCAAGTTTTTCAAACTAAGTGTGTAGCTGCTCATGACTAGTAGATGAAACTTATATTTTTTTCACGTCACCAGGTCAAAGGCCAAGGTCACAGTACCTTGAAACGCAAAATGATTTTCAATTAATAACTATAGAAAGCGTGGACCCACATTCTTCAAACTTGGTAATTAGGTTAAACACGACTAGTAGATGACCCCTATAGCTCCTCAGGTCAAAGTTCTAGGTTACAGTGACCTTGTATAACTAAATAGTATCCGATCAATAACAATAGAACTCTTGCGCCCAGCTCCTTAAAACTTCATTAGTTTGTTGGTCATGACAATTAGATGAGCCCTACAGTTTTTAGAGTTTGGACCAGCTTCTCAAAACTTCATGGCTGTCTCTAGGGATAAGGTGCTAGGGGTGCATTTATGTTTTACAGCAATTCTTGTTGTTTTTTTACTTTTTGTCAATGACAGTGAGGAGAAATTAAAGATGTAAAAATACTTTTTTTTCATTTTTGTGTTTATTCCTCGAATAACGATACTTTTCTGACTCCATGTGCACAAGAAAAATATAACATCTATGGGCTAATTAGGTGTTTTAACAAACTTGGCATTCAACAAGAAGCATTCAATACAACTTTTAACTAACCTCCCGTTTACCTTAGTGTTAAGAATCATTAACACTATTTTAATGCTGAAACTTCGTACACAAATACTCCAGAATCTATAGACTTTTTGTGAAACTGCTTAAAATCTGCATAAAACAAAGATTTGCAGTCTATATCACAAATACCAAGACTACCTGACCAGACCTAGTGCAAAACGTTGGGAAACATTTATTCCAAATTATTGCAAAATTCCTTGATGCATGATTAAGAATCAGAGCAGACATTAAACAGAGAGAACCTCTAAGTGTGACCTTGACCTTTAAGGCATACATCTAGGAGCTGAACACCACATATGGTCCTAATCTTATAAACATTTGTGCCAAATTATTTTCAGTTCCCTTCATGAATGAAAATGTTATATATGTCATTTGACCGGGTATGATAAATAGATAATTAAAATAATCATGGCCAGTGTAATGATCACACATTCTATCACTTCATCTGTCTATTGATTAGAATATCAATCATATACCTGGAACAAATTTTGAGAAATGCTCCGAATACTCGTAAAGGAAAAATATTTAAGAAAGGTAATTAAAAGTTTGGCAAGGTAGATTTCGTTCTTTGATACTGCCTTTCCCCTATATGCCCTCTATGAACAGGTTTAATGTCAACTAAATCATTACAATGCTTTTGTAGTTATGCACCGAACAAGCATTAACAAGCATTAAACAAAAGGACCATGATGGTCATATATCGCTCACCTGAGCACCGTTTAATCCAGCAAGGTCAATGAAGGAAGCAGTGTTAGTTCATCTTATGTTGAACTTAAAATCTTCATGCAAACTTGTACGTCTGGTCTAAATTTCATGATCACAGCTTCAAACACAGTAAGTAGGTAGGTAGAACAAGGTTATAGTTAGCTAAAGTCCCAGCTGAAATCCGCATGCAAAATTATAAGTACAGTTCATATGTCAATCCTTTAGCTGCAAAATGAAGAATGTAGATGAGCAGGGTAAGATATTTATCAGTTAAAGTCAAAGTTGAAATCCACATGCAAGATTTTAAGTTGAAACTAAATTTTCATACTGTAGTTGTAAAATCAAGAAAGTCGGTCAGAAGGTCAAGGTCCGTGTCTGCTAGGGTTGAAACTGAAATCCGTATGCAACAAGGTAAGTGTATACAAATTTCTATACTGTAGCTACAAGAACAAGAAAATTGATCAGTAGCTCCAGGTAAATGTCGACTGAAGACAAAGTTGAAATCTGCCTGCATAATATTATTATAATTTAAATTTCTATCCTGTAAATGCAAAAACAAGGATAGGTCAGCAGGTCAAAGTTAATGTCGGCTAAAACAAAGTTGAAATATACAGGCAAAAATATAAGTATAGTTTAAATTTCAATACTGTAGCAGCAAAAAGAAACAAAAAATAGATCAAGATAAAAGTCGAGGTCTTATAAAGGTCAAGGACTGAATTAAAATGTGTACAGGAAGGTTCTTTTAAAAATTATAAAGGGTTGTTTTTGTTTTTCTAACTAAGTCAATTTAAATTAAGTGACACCACCTGCACTCCTAGCGGGGTCAATTTGAAGTTAAGTTCTCTTTGGCATACAGTTTCAGGCAGGAAGATTTTCAAAGTTTCCCCTATACAACATTATATAAAACAACACACACCTCAGTTGATTTAAACTCAAGGGAAATAATTTGAACAATCTTTGTAGAGGGGAGCTATACAATGCTACATACCATCTATCTAAGCTCTTTGGCCTTTGGTTCCTGACAAGAAAATTACCAAAGATATTATATTCCACACAAAAAGTTCGAACGAAGTCAGTTTTGATATAATTTCAACAATCGTGGTAGATCAGGCTCCATGCAAAATATCTAAGCCCTTGTTAGGCATTATAAAATACTTACAAAAATATAAAGGGAAATAACAAACAATTGGAGCAGCACTTCCTGCCACTCCCTGTTTTCAAAGTGCCCAATATCAATTAAATGCATTTCCTAGTTTAATAGTGATATCCAGGACAATCAAAAGGAACAACAAGGAAGATTATGAGCAAACTAGACGAATCATGGTTCTTGTGCACTACACTTACTTCTATGACATCGATCATTGTATGGAATATATTACTAAATGTTTTGGAACTGTTGAGTGTTCGTTATCTTTGATTTGATGTGTTGACCTAGTATCTACTAGCCACCTGACCTAATCTTAATTTTGTCCGAGAAGCAATTAAGATAAACCCTGACGAAAAGATTCATAAAGAATGGATATATTTAAGATATTTAGTGTTCACAAGCTCCTTAAGTATTTACAATTCTGATCACCTTATACACTGGTGAGCTAAAATATAAACTATTAAGACCGCCTTGATGTCAGAAATATATTCAAGAAACAGAGACTATGCACTTTTTTAACTGTTTTCATACAATTGTATAAAATATATATGCGATTATTAACAGGTTAGTAAATCGAAACTATATCCTCGAAATACAAAGCCAAAATAATTTTAATCTTACGCTTTGTACAAAGTCAAATGACACACTTTCACACGGTGCGGGCTCGAATCCCCCCTGGAACTTGATTATTAATAATTCAAATCAGCGCTATTTGTGCCATGCTGAGGACGTAAAATGTCTCCCCTTACATAAAGTCAGTGTTGTCATACATTTTACGTCTGTCACCGGTGTGGTGTGCGGTGGACACTAATAGTAGTGCTATTTTTTTATTATATTTTCAAGTGCAGTAACAGAAAATGCATTTGTTCTAAACGGAAGACGAGTTATGCATTATGCATTATGTATTATTTATTCATATAAATGTTGCATTCGGTCAAGAGCTTCATATTAAATGGCTTATGTAGGCTACAAACTTAAATAGATTCACCTAAGCGTCAAATGATTATTGGTTAGTTAAATGAATATTGTTAACTTACTAATGTATGCGTGCCTGCATCTACTGGTACGATGTAAATATCAAGAGTTTAACGTTGAATTTTGATTCCTTATCTTTATTAATTATAATTATTTTTAAAAATCTAATTAATTCTATATAATTATAATGATTATTGGCTTGTAAAGTAGCTTTTTCAATATGCAAGAAGAAGTAAAGAATTTTTAACGCATGGCAAAGTGCACTAGGCATCATGCACTAAGTCTGATGAATTGAAGAAAGTCGAGAACCAGTCAAATTTGGACCAGGCTTACTAAATACAAAAACATGATATCATGTGGCATAAGACACAACGCAGAAAATATTATGCATAAAATAAATGCAATAAAATGGTAGATTAACAATGATTGAAAGCTATCATTTACCTGGACACTAATAGTATAAATTACATTGATTGCTGCTATTAGCGTAATAAAAAAGCAGTTATCTTTTGGTATATGTTGTAAGTGTAAATACTTTTAAATTTTCGTGAAGCTTAACATAAAACACGAAAAATTTGCCATTTACGAGTTTTCTTACTTATTCTAATCACTTATAAAATACTTAGCACGAAGCATTGACCGAATGCATAACTACAAAACCGAAAATGCAACAATACAATTTTATCAAAATAATGATAGCTTTTAAGAACTACTGAGACTTTTATCAGACTTCGGAGACTAAGCGGAACTTACCGAAACTTAATTGATCCTTAATTGAACAACGCCGGGAATTATCGTCTCAGGGTTAGTTTTATATTTTCCACAGTCGTAAAGTTTTTTCAGTTTTGATTTGTAATCTTTCTAAGTTATGACTTTGGCATGCAGGAAATGAATCCAATACTAATCATAATAATCATAAAGAAAACATATCATATCAGTACAGATTTTAAAAAAGAGAAAAATAATGAAAATAAATAAATAAAGAAAAAAAGATTGGAAGAAAGAAAGAAAGAAAAGGTCTAGGTTCTTTTTAATGATTTAAATGTATTGAATAGATATTTGTGTCATTTACGTACTGTTCTTTCTAGCGACATTTTCTTATCTATTGATGAACAAATAATAGAGTCTTAATGTGATACAAAAAAAGAAAAGAAGGGTGAAATAAAATGAAAAAAGTCTAGCTTCATTTCTGTTTATTCTTCAATTTTGATTAGTAAAGACTCGTGCCTTTTTTCTAATGATGCATTTTGAAATATATGACGTTAAAAAATATTAAATAGAAATTAACAGAAAAGAAAAATATCAGATATATATCAGACATATGAATGAATGAATGAATGAATGAACGAACGAACGAACGAACGAACGAACAAACGAATGAATTAATGAATGAATGAATGAATTTTAAATCATTAATTTATAAATAAAAGATTGGAGAAAAAGAAGAAATAAAAGGTGGAAACTTGTTTGCAAAATTGTGGTTTATAAATGGAGGAATAAGGTAAATATTACAGAGTAGACGTAAACAGACTTCTTACATTATATCATTTCAAGACCAAACGACACGGATAAATCTAAAGTAAGTTTAAAAAGTGTTTCTTTTTGTACGCCTGTTTATGCATATTTTGACTTAAAATTTTGTTTAAAATTTAAAATAAAATAATTAAAATTTCCAACAACCTTAAGAAGGAAAGAATAAACATTCTAAGGCCACTTTAGTTATCTCGCCGTAGTGTAACGTCTGTCTTAGCAGTGAAAACATATTCTTAATAATAATGAACTATTTTTATTCTGAGTTTATATTTTCTTCCTTGTTTGATACAACAATGGAGGCTGATTTTTGCCAGTATGCGTCAAAGCGAAAATCGTCGATTAGCGTGTTTTCGAGCCAGTCTTGTAATTCTCCTAACGCCGGGACAAAGTGAGCCCTTGTACATGTATAAACATTTCGTAAGTAATTTCTTCTAACAAAAAGCTTCTTTGTTCTTTGACTATCACCACACGACAAGTGATTGCAAAATAATTGTACTGCTTATAAGAAACCGATGCATAGGGTTTGATATTTGCCTTATCAAAATGAAGTGACTCCAGTACAATATATTACATAACCATAAAAAATGTCGAGGCCCTCGTATTTGTACAACACATAAACCGATACTAGTATATTTTTTTTAACTCAATATTGTAATTGTAGTGGAATTTTCATTTTCAAACAGTGCGCTTAACATGCGTAACGAGATGCATTATTAAAGCATGCCTTTTTGAATAGTGTTTTTTTTTTTTTTCTTGTATGGTTAACTTATTTCCAGTTTAACTTATTTCTAGATTTTAGTGTTATAACCATGAATGTGATATCATAAATTATCCTTTTTTTACTTTTGCTTGGAAAAAAACAATGCTACAATGTATAATATATTTTGAAACAAGGAAAATATCAAAATAGTACTTCTGCTGTTGGGAATTAGTTTATTTGTTTTTTTTTATATTAATTTTAGTCTGTTCAGAGTTTTTATTTATGATAAATACTTATATCAGACAAATAAAAGGGTAAAAGAGGTTCGGCATACCTGCCCTCTTCCCCAAGGAAAGTACTTAATAGACCGTGAAAAGCTTTTTTCAGTTAGCTAAATTTGTACACCTTACATTTTATTACTCGTGTTATCTATCCGTTGATATTTACTTCCTGATTCACTTTGAGATATTAAAGATACTTCTATTAAAATGACATTGAAAAATGGGGAATTATTTAAATGTATATATGTGTCGTTACTTTTTGGAGTAAGTTACTTCCCAAAGGGTAAGAATTTGTGTTCTGTTTCATAACCCATTAAAATAATTTAATTATTCTTAGCTTAAGTTTTAGTTTTCATTAGTCTTCTTTTAAAAATGGTTATATACAAACTTTAGTTTTATAGTTCATCTGGTTGCTTACCTCTGGAGATTTCGTGAAAACTAAATAGAAAACATGGCATTTTGAGTGTTTACAAAGATTTGCTCTGATTAATGCTAGTGACCCAGTTTGATCCTTCAAAGAAAAATGTATACCCACATATCAAAGTTTAAAACAGATATCAGATGAATATCTTCTATAATTATGTAGGGAAAGACCATCTTCACATATTATTTACTTAATTTTTAAACCTAGAAGGTCGAAATAGGTAAGGGAACGTATGTTGATCCGTGTATGTTACGGATCCAGTATGTTACACGAGTGAAAAATTCGACCAAATATGTCACATGCGTGATATATTCACACGCGCATCAAACGAATATGGTACATAAAATGTGATATATTCGTATGGCTTAAGTTACATATGCACACATTGAAACTAGTATGTTACATCCACTAAATGGACACAAAAGACGAATATGGCAAAGAATGCACCACATTTGTTAATTGTTATCTGTTTTGAAAAACACGTATTTTTTAACAATCACATTTTATTGAAATATTTCTCTGCCACAATTTTTTTCGATAAAAAATCATCATCATCATCACAATCATCAAATAATATTATTTTCATTCTTTTGCTGGGTATATTTCGATACATAAACGTAGCTGTAGGCAGTCAGTAAATATAATTATTTTAGTATCGTGTTTATGACGTCACTGTTTATAACAGCGAAATGATCGGCAGCTTGAAAACGTTGAATAGTCTTTGAACTTCAGCATTTTCCTTGATGACTCGCCGACATTTTAAAAGGCGGGAAATTCGCACGAGCCAAACTTCAGATGTGACAGGGCAGTCAAGGTGCAAAGGTTGTAGGGATTTTTTGTGATTTTCGATGAGACATATGATTATGTATTAACAGTAAGTATTTTTTTTTGATATTAGGAGTATTTTTGTATTTTTCGGCTATTAAAAAAAAGAAACTCGACAATCATTTTTACGTGAATACAACGCATGTTTGTTTTTTTAAAAGGAATATACACGGCTATTGTCATATAATGCCAGACCGAACAGTATGATATAATATAAGAGTGACAGGCCATTTTGTATTTTGTTTTATTCCCCCCCCCCCCCCTGACTTCGTTCGGGAGACATATAGTAACAAATCTAAATTTACCTGTAACTCTTATATTATATACTACTCTCTTAAGAGGTTGAAACATTTGCTTAATTCACTTTCAATATTTTATACACACAGAAAGTAGATTTCCAAAATCGATCGCTGCTCTGTATAAAATAGTTAAGTATTGGAAACTATTAGATGAGTTTACATTTCCCTATCAAAATATATATAAATAACATATTTAATGCATTATCAAGATCTTTATTAAAGATATTTATGTTAAATTATAATGTCTAAATTTTTTTATGCCTTCTTGATCTGAATTGGAAACATACATTAGATGATTTACATCTCTTGATTTAATTTATATGAATCACAATTCATTGGTATTTCTATGCAATTTAAAAATCCAATCATTCGCATGAATACACTTTTTCCACTATATAAGACAGCAATTCGTATTTCATTAATGTGTGTGGAGCAGATGTGGACCAGTGGTAACGTCAAACCAGGGGTCTCGAGTTTGATCCCCCGCTCTTCCACTAATATTACTAATAGTTTTTCGGATGAGACGTCAAACCGAGGTCCCATGTATCAGTGCTATACACTGAATAGCACTGAGCATGCAAAAGAACCAGGGGTGTCTCTGGAATGGAATGCATCTTGCACTTCCCCCACAACATAGAATAACTAATCTCTTCAGGGGGCGTCGGTCATATGGGTAATCGGTACCGACGATAAATAAGCTCAGATAGAGAGATTCATTAATGTCCAAATGCCACTCCTAGACTGTGTGTAGGCACTAAGTATGACTCTGTCTATGGAAGATAGTGTTCGGAAGAGTCTTGCTGCCTATAATTCGTGCTTGGGTTTGTGTGCACTGAAAAGAAATAAAGAATTCCTTAGCCCCAAGGCGAAGGATTAGGCGGCATGAGGATTTTTTTTTTACTTTTTAAAAAAAAATAAATAAAAATTAATAATTATTTTATCGAACTTTCTTTCTAAACATTTTATGAAAAATAAACTAGAGGTTTAAACATGCAGTATTGATTAAATATATAAAACCTAGTATAGAGACGGTAGATCAATATTAACAGACTCATAGCGTAAAGGTTTTAAACGCTGCACAAATTGTTTGTTCATTATGTTTTGCATTGCTCACTTTTAATATTGTATACAATAAATCATAGAGCGTTATACCATCTTGTAACATTTTTATGTAAACTAAACAATAATAACCGCATAGTGTACTTTGCCTGTCTTAATATTCAATATTACTGCATCTTAAACCAGGAAGGTAATTACTTCTTTTGGTGGAGGAAGTCCGAAAGGATTGAAGCAATTATTTCCAATGTCTGTACCAGGTCAAATAGAGTCGTCTAAATTTATTATCCCACACTCATTTTTGTTACGGTCGAACACAGAGAGTGAATTGTCTCTACTGAATACACCCTTAAAGTTTTTAATACCAAACTGTTCTATTTCAAACTAAGAAAAGGGTTTGATCTGAAATTTTATTTATTCTTTTTTATCCGAGGAATTCGTCTGTAAGGTATTCGTTGTGCATCAACCTGCAAACCCTTTCCAGATAACAACGACGTAATTAATGGTATACCTAAACTAGCAGCTAACATACCCAAAAAGCATCCGTCTTGTTTTTGCGTTTGAATAAATTTGATTATACCGGTTCCCATTAATTGTTTTTGTTTTGCACTAGAAGGATATGGTAATATCGCGTTTCTTTTATACTCAGCTACTGATATTATACCATTTCCAAGGATTTTACTAACACCAGTACTTGCCAACCCACTTAAAACCCCAACACCTAAAGGGCCTAATATTTTAGGGGCTATTTTTGCAGCTACTGGAAGTACAGTTTTAGTTAATAGACCTTCTAAAGCGCCAAGAAAACCTCCACTCTGACCTTGGCTCCACATTTGTTTTCTTGATATATTAATTTGTAACCTTTTTTTATTTTTCTAAGCCTTTTGAAGTGTGTTCATTTGTCTTTGTGTCGTTTTTTAATCTAAAAGTATGCGGACACTTATCTCCAAATGATATAGCTATTTTTTTTCTTTTGTCCATCCGTAAAAGTTACTATATATTCAATATAATTTGATGCCATTATATATGATTAATATAAATTTTATTTAAATAATACTTAATACATTTCCAACAGTATTTAACTGAACTGTTTCTTCGTATAATACGATCGCATAAACACGAATACGAACTGTCGGTACACTATTTAAAGTAACTGTTAATGTAAGCTGTTTTGGATACATAGCAATTTCCCCTCTTTTTGAATTCTAAATTAAAATGAACAAAACCAAATAAACTTTTAAAATTTAATATATATAAAAGATTTCCAGTATTTTTATCATTTTGTCTGTGAAAAAAAAATTATAATATCATCATAAATTCTTGATATACTTGTATATTGTGTTTCAGGATAAAAAACACCAATTCTTACTTCAAGTCGACAAGATGTTAATGTGCAGTCATGATTTGCAACATTTAATTTAAAAGTATCTAATAAATGCGGATTATGTTCTTGTGAATTACTTTTAATAACTCATTGTAAATATACAAAGACATGTTTAGGATTTGTCACACCAGCTGTTATTCTTTTTTTAATATTAGTTTGATGTATATCATGTAACTGAGTTACCATTTCTCTTCGGTTTTTCCATTGTCTTGCTTTCATATAAGATTCAGATATTAATTATATCCGTCAGCAGTATTAATCAAGCAAGATACCCACAAAATTAGTTTTGTTATATTAACTCTACCTGGATCAGCAGCATTAGCTCTGTAAATTAATTCATTATCATTTGTTAATTGCAATGTAATTTGAATTTGACTTGGAGGCAACAAATTAGTTTCCAAACCCTGAAAAAATGAAAAAATATTTAATGGAACTTTAGAATTAAATTCATTACCTCCCTGAATTAACGACTTTCTAATAGCGAAACCACTATTATACCCATTTTGATCGCTCCTATTTTCAGCAACAGCAGTATTACCTAAATAGATTAATTCATTTGTTCCTGTCGAATCTGCATAATTCTTAGATAATTCAACTAAATTTCTTACATTTATTACTTTGTATAAATTATTACAATCAAACAAAAAATTTCAATTTTGTTTAATAACTAGTTCATCAATTATTAAAGCTGCATTATTAATTAAAGAAACTTGATCTCCGGCATTATAATTGTTACCGTTAGCAAGTTTTTTTATTTCAAAATTTACTTCCAAATAACCATTATACCAATCAAAATATGAACTTCTATCATTAATTGTAAAGTGATAACCATTTTTTGTTGTTAAGTATTATCCCCCAAAACAGATATTAACAGATGTCCGTATAACTTTAAGAACCATCGTTAAATATGATATTTTTCCATTCTTTACCATTATTGTAACGAATTCTTTTATTGTCGTATTCATCACTTATATTATACCAAGAGTATATCATGGTATTTATACTATCTAAACCAACAACATAGGTTTTATTTTTTATCCAAAATTAACGGACGCTCACATCTTACTGTAAAATTACTCGGAGTATTTTGATTATCGCCTTTTTTAACCGACTCTGAACTTAATACTATTTTTTGTTCCATCTATATTTCATGAAAACTATTTTTATATAGCATTTCATGTTTTCTGGTGATAATGCATTCATTTTCAATAACTCATCAATTATGCTGATACCGTTATTTATTAAATCTTGATTTTTATTTCCGGCGTCTATAGAACCACAAATAAGCTCTTAATCATTTATTAAATCTTCAGGATTACAAGAACAGATATTATTATAACATGTCCTCTTATTATCTTTTTTGAATTTCATTGATCTTTTCTTAATAGTTAATCCTGATTTTTCAGTTAATTCTTTAAATATTTGTCTTGAAATGATTGAATTATGCTTATTTCTATTAAATCTCTTATCAATAAGATCAATTAAGTCATCATCTACTTTTGTATTCATTACTTCTTTTCCAGTGTCTTTATCTTTAGCTACAAGTTTATTTTGGCTGTATAGTTTATCAAGATTAATAATTGGATTACCATATTGTCAATCTGTTGAGACTTTATATGGATTGTGATTCTCCCTTGCGGTCGAAGGCTTCATTTTTATTTGTGCTTTCATTCCTTTTCCCATGTATTCTCCTTGGGATAAAATATTTTTTAAGGTCTCTCGATATTTTCGTAATTATCTGATTTTCTTATCAAGTTTATTTTTTAATATTCTTATCAGCTGCTGTGGGGTGTTTCTTTCTAGATATTGCGGCCCTTTGATTTGATAATGATCTAATATCAGTCGAAACATTATCTATTATATCCTTCATTTCTTCCCTTGTCATTTTTTCATCAGGATCATTAGATTCAGCATAATAGAAATTAAACACTTCTTGCGGCGTGTTGTAGTTATCATCATCCAACAAATCTAAATCAATACCTTTATTCAAATCTATTTTAAATTCTTTTTGTGTTGTGCGGTCGAAAATCATTAAAATTCTTTTACAAAAAATGGACTGAAATGCATTCTATGTGCTTTAAAAACAGAAAATTAAAAGTGTTGTATTTTTGTAAAAAGACCAAATTTTCAAAGAATTCGTGAAATTTCAAATATTTTGAAGTTGCAACTATTTAGTGTTTTAATAACAGATGTCAAAATAATATTTATGTAACCCAAAGGGTTATGGCACTTTTTCCTTTTGTTCAATCAAATGTGTTAAATGGCTTTTATTATATTTAGGTGATTATATGAATTAAGCTGTTACATTGTTGTTAAACTTTATTACTGATAAGATATCCAGGTGATGATTGTTGTAAAGTTACGCATGTTGCTAGGTTACCTTATTTCATATTGAAACCTTATTGGTCATTTTGTTGTTTTAGAAACAAAGTTGTTAAAATTTTATTGGTCAGTGTAAATAAGAAATGATTTTGGATATTTTCTTGAGATAGAAAATCGATCACTTAGAATTTGGATTTCCAAGAGTTAACATTGTGGCTCTCCACCAGAAGATCATTTGATATTGTATTTAATATTTATGTGTTAACATACGGATAACCGTTGATTATTTTACATATTGTTTGCGGTATTCCACAGAGAAAGTGACATTAAAATATAAAACGGAACTTTGTGTTAGTGATACAATTCACATCAAGTAGGTGGTCTTGCTACTTATTCTTCTGCTTTTTCCTTTTCGTACCCTTCGAACAATTTATTTATTCCTTCTGGTAAATCTTCTACCTCTGATAATAATGGTTGCTCTTTTAGTGTTCTTGGTATAGGTTCTTGAAATAACTCTAGGGCTTTTTGTTGTTCTGCTTCTTGTATCTTTTTTACAGATTCTTTGGAAGTAATGTCAATTGTTCTCGAATTCCAGGCAATGCTTTTAACTGACTTGACAGTGTTTCTTTTTGACCTTCTATTCCTTCTGTAATTGGTTTATGAATTTCTCTATACATTTCCTGACTGATGGCTTTCTTGATTTTTTCTTTCGTTATTTCATCACGGATAGCTCTTTTGTGCAGCCTTTACTTCTGTGTCTCTTATTTCTTTCATTCTTGTTAACATTTATATAATATTTAGGAAATAGATTTTAAGTTTGAGTGATATACCGTCTGGTATATCACGGTGTCGAGTTCATATGCGTAGTAATTTAATCACGAAGGCCGTAGGCCTGAGTGATTAAATAATTACGCATATGAACGAGAATCCGTGATATATACGACGGTAGATCACGAAAATTTAAAAATCTATTTCCATTCTAACACGTACGTATATTTATCATGTTTATAATGGGTGCAAATGTGTGCACTATTTAACAGTGGCATTCGCAGTGACGTCAGCGGGCGCGCGCTTGTGTTCTGAGTGCTATACTGTATAATATATCACGCTCAATTTCTTCTTTGTTTATTGTCGGCGAATTGCATAAAGTGTTAGAATGTATGATAATGTAAGATAATGTCAGGTAATGTAAGATAAGTTTTGATAATGTTTTATAATGTTTTATATGGAAAGTCAAAATTATGATAGTATAAAAAACAGTGAGCAAAATAACTTTAAGCAATTACACCCTTTTATGCCAGATTCATGTTTTAGAATGGTAATATGTGAATCATACTCTTATCCATATGTTACGAAAACTCTGATAAATTATGATAAGTTATATTTTTATGTTAAAAACTTGGAACAGTCTAAATATCAAGGCCTTATAGATGTCCTAAATAAGATTGCAAAAAATATATAAATAAATCCAAATGACATACTTGAGTATTCTAATAATGAAATAATTAGTTTTAAACATATTTATTCTCAGAATATATACATTCATTATACAATATACAATTCAGAGCAATATATATATACAATACATATTCATGAAAAAGGATTACAATGAAAGACAAAAAGTCTTATAAAATTCTTCTCCTTAATGAATGGCTGACATGCAATAGGTGCTTAATTCGTAACGAGCTAACATATATATTTGAGAACCAAGGAAATGAAAATTATATATGATTAGAGTATAAATGAATAAACAGGTACGAGGTATGTAACTTTCTCTAACGTAAAGATACAAAAGATTATAGTAATAATTTTGAAACATGCAACTTAAGTTTTGGAACGGAAGAAGTATCGGGGGGAAATTAAGAAATTGAAATAGGAAATATATGTAACTAAACATAACGATATATTTAGTTGGATAGTCAAGATATGCAAAATAGAAGGTTTGATATTTTAAAGTCTCAATAAAGTCTTTAAGTAAAAAAGTGACTAAATATTAGAAAAATCGTTTCGTTTCATCGATGTAATTGTGTACTTGTTCGAATATCAAAGTATTAATCTGATCAGAAAGTTCTGGGTTGCCAAAAAGTAATATGTTTAAGTCAATGTATGTTTGCTAGATTGTGCAATAATTTGCGCCTAGAATTATCAAATTGCCTGCACTCGAAAAAATAATGAAAATTATTTTCTATTTGGCCGCAAATACACAGAGGCGATGCCGATATACTTTTTAAGAATAAATGATAATTAAGTGAACTACATTTTGTTCTAAGTCTAGTATGAAGGATTTGAAGTTTTCTATCACCAACATAATAGTATTTGGGTGTTTAGTGATTATTTTCCTTGAAATAACGTTTAAAGGAAGAAAGGGTGGAGATGTTTAGGACATTAAGTGGGAGATCGCTCCATTCTCTGATAACTGTAGGAAAAAAAGAATTATAATAAAGTGTTGTTCTTGCAAATATTCCAGGAATATCAGATGCGTTTCTTAAGTTGTACCGGTCATTTGTCATTGGAGGAATTATTGAAGAGAGATATTCTGGAGTTAGTCCGTTTTGAATTTTATAAAATAATATCATTCTATGATAATATCTTCTTTTTTCTAAAGATTCCTAATTTAATTCGTTTGATAAATTTTCAATTGAAACAAGACGTGTAGCTCCTGATGCGATACGAGCACATTCATTTTGAATTTTATTAAGTTCATCTAGTTCAAAATTTGTAGCATTTCCCCAAAGTATGTCTGCGTATTCTAGTAATGGACGTATAAAAGAGGTGTAGATTGTTTCGAGTGACTTTCTGTCTAGGTGAAATTTTAATTTTCTCATAACATTTACCCTTTTCCATGCCTTATCTTTGATATAATCAATATGTGAGTGCCAAGTGCACTCATTTGAAATAAAAACTCCAAGATGTTTGTGTTCTGAAACTTCAGAAATAGTTTGGTTATTCATATGTAAATCAGGATGTTGAGGTGTTGGTCTTTTTCTAGAGACTAATAAAGATTCGGATTTAGAAGGGTTGAACGAAACAAACCATGTAGCTGCCCATGTTGAAATTTCGTCAATATCAGATTGAAGAGTAATAGCGGCATTTTGTGGATTTTCAACCACAAGATAAAGACTTGTATCATCAGCAAATAAGTTAATTCTCGATTCTAGATCTTTAACGATGTCATTGATAAAAATAAGAAATAGTAGAGGGCCAAGAATCGAACCCTGTGGAATACCAGCTGAAAGGTAACCAAAAGAAGATTTAGTGTTCGAAAGAACAACTCGTTGACGTCTATTGGTTAAATAATCACAAAACCAAGAATAGAGAGGACCAGAAATTCCAGCATGTTTAAGTTTAGCAAGTAGACCCTTGTGCCATACCTTGTCAAAAGCTTTGCTTATGAAATAATGAAATAATTGATGTTAATGATCTTGATCCAGACAGACAAAAGGTAGTCATATTTGATGATTTTATATGTGAGAAAAAAGTTTCAAGATGAAATAACAAAGAACTTTATTCAAGGACGTCATAACAACAGTTCTGTTATTTATTTAAGTCCGTCTTATTATAAGACACCAAAAGATTTAAACTGTTCACATTATATCTTATTTGAAAGTCCAAGTAAAAATGAGAATGATTTGATTTGTAGAGAACAGAATATAGATCGCGATTCTTTTAACAAAGCAAGTAAACAAAATTACGATTTCTTACATGTTGACAAACCGAGGAAATTTCTAAAAAGAAACTTTACTGGTAATATATAAATGGGAATATTTAATGCAACTAGTGAAATAAATGTATCAGATAGTATAAGTACGGTCAAATTTAATATCGATTTAGGTGATTATATCACCAAAGAACAATACAAACGTGTAAAAAGGGATATGGAATGATATCTTTTCAGAAATAAAGAACTTGATAACAAAATGAACAGAGCGTTAGATATGATTGCGTATGAAATTATCAATTTAGGAAATCCAGATAAACCAGGTGATGCAGATTCCAAAAGGTTTATATTTAGGAAAATTTAAAGCGTAATACAAGACTATAATCTCGAGGGTATTAAAAACATAAATCAAATTTTAGAAACAGAAAGAAATAATATTAAACAAGTATCTAAAGACATAGAAGCCAATGAAAAAATAATAATTAAGCTACAAGGTAAAATTGAAAAAGAATTGGAGTCTCTATCGAAAGCAATGGAAGAACTTGGAAAGAAATCTGACACAACAGATGACCAAATCAAAACAGTTTTTGGAGAAAACCTCAAAACTTTGTATAATGTAATAAAGGAACTAAAGGAAAGAATGATTAAACACGAAGATCTCAAGACTAAGTTTGCTGAAGCCGAGGAAATGTTACAAAATATGCATCAACTCGAAATTAAAACAGAAATAACAAAATTAAATGAAGAAGTCAACAAAAAGAATCAAGATTTACTGAACAGCTTTTTAAGTAAACACGATGAGCTAAAGGCTGAACTCGAAAAATCGGCTTCACAAAGAGGTGATAACCAGGATAATGCTTTTGAACCTCTGAAGGAAATAGTTCAAAGGGAAATGAGAAACATGACCGATCGGCATATTGAACAATATAATGTTTTAAGTAGTCTAACATATATCTTAGAAGAGGATATCGCTAAATGTAATACTAAAATCCAAGAAATAGAAAACAAGCTAGATTTTTCAATTGATAAATCAATCAAACAAGGAGAATCATATAGCTCAATTAACGATCGAATTGACTATCAGGATAAACAAAACATTATTTATGAAAGAAGCATTATTTATGAAAGAAGCATAATTGACTTGGATAATTTGGCCAATTATATTTTACCCAAAAAAATAAAAGATATCACTGAATTTGTTTTAAATTTAGTGAATGATAAGAAAAACTTCGAAAGAAAAGTATTCAAACTTGATAAAGCAGTATATGAAATTCCTCTGTTTCAACTTTATAACAACAGAGTACAGGAAATAAAGATCTTATCTGTATCACGTGGAATCCCCATCCTGTATAAAAAAGTAACAAATGAATTACAGATTAAAGACACCGATATATTTTCTTTATTCAGTTTTAGCCCTTCTACTTCTACTTCTACCTCTCCCGTTGGGAAACCCAGTTATTATACTACTCACACAGATAAATTAAAACCAAATTACGAATTTGAAATCCAGCGAGGAGTGTCAGCGGTAGGGTTTCAAGTTAAAAAACAAGGAAGATTTATCTTTTAAATAAACCTAATCACAAAAGGTAATATAAAAGGATTTAATTTATACTGCACAAGAGGTGAGAATGACCGTGGATCCAGAGCTGAATTTATTAAAAAAGATACAATGGAAAGGCATACTGTTGAATTAGAACCTGACATGTTTATTTATATGTATCCAGAAGCAAACGATGTAGATGATGATTTAAATTTTACAATTGAACCCCAAAGTTATGTAAGAGTTAGATATTCTTCGAAATATATATAAATGGGAATATTTAATAATATAAATGAGAAAACAGGTTACGTAAAAAAGGAACCAAGAAGGAAACCTCCATTGTTTTTAACATGATCAACAGAAGATGCTGACTATTTAGATGGATTGTTGGAAATGTTGATCCTGGATTAGTTCAAAATGGTAATAAAGTAACAAAAAAGTCAAATTGCACCTTAATTTATCTTATTGATGCTATCAAAATAAATAAAGGAAGAGTTGAATTGCAATTAAAAGATAAAAACTCAAGACTTTTACAAAGTTTTAGTGCGGAAAATAATAAAACGAGTGCATCCATCTCTATTAATTATGCTAATCAATTTAAAATAAATGATAAAATATATTTAAACATTAAAGATATTCAAATAACAATTTATGCTGCTTAATTATAATTGAAAGTCTAAGTTAAATTGGTACTTAATGCCTTATAATGTGCGTAAGGAATAGTTTGTATCCAATTATCTAGAATATATCTTTTATTATCATAACATAAAAAGCTGTATTAAGTAACTTTATAACTCTTTAAATCATGTTTATTTGATTTTATTGTTTTCATACTATGTTCGTTTTGTAGGGTGTTTAATAAGGTATCACGATAATCTTCAAAAATAATTTTCTTCTTTACAACACCTTTTGTTATACCTTTACATTTTTTAAATTTCTTTTTTATGTCCAAGAGTATAAGAATACATCTTGCTTTGGAGTCCAACAAATTCTGTTATTGGTGTTCCTGCGGCTTCTTCTTTCATCTTCCCTATCACTTTCTTATTTTCATCAAAGTGAAATCTAAATTTTCATAACATCCTTTGTTTTTATTTCATAACAAAGACTATCTGTGAGATTAACATTAGCCCTATCATACTTTTTTAGAATATAGTTGAAATGAAACCATACATAAGGTATTTACTTAACTCAAGAATGGTCATCCCAACATAACAAGGTCGAGTAAGAATAAGATGTTCTTTTACTTTATTTAAGGCAGATAAATTATCATTCAAACATTTTTTGCTGGAATGAAAGTAGCCTTTTACATGTATGCTAAATGGCACCAACGGAAACATTCGTTGTCGGTTTTATTTTTCATGTTGATTGAACCCTTCCGATTGTTTATTATATCTGGTAAGGGTAAATAAGAAGAAGCTCTAAGTGGTTTGTATCTAATTATAGTTATGCGGTGTGAACTAATGCTTTTGATAACCAAACCAAAACCCTGTGAACTCAATTTAGCAATTTTATTTAGAAGTTCATTACTCACATCGTTTAGTACCTCAAGAGTTTCATTTTCATGAATAATTGTTTTCGGTTTGTATTTGAAATAAGCAGTTTGTGAAATTTTGTCTTTTGTGAAATTTACTTGTAACGCTATATTAACTTTTATGTCATGCATATTCCTTAAAGTTTCATTTAAAAATAGTGTTAGCGCTTTTGCAGTCATGTTTAATTGTATTTTATGATCATATTCGTTTATTTAGTTTATATCATATTCAGCATATGTATTTCCTTTCGATATATTTAGTGGTTTCAAGGCTATATAAGTCATCTATATAACATAAAATATAAAATCTTTAAGTTAATGAAAACTCATAATAAAAATTATTTTCCTTCCCTTTTAGAAAACCCTGTCTTTACATTGTATGTTCCTTCACAGCACATTTTTATTTGACCTTGATTAACCTCAGGATCTTTATGAGCTGTATGTATGCTTTCATATTCTTGAACATTATCTGTAATTTACTTCTATAGCAACAACTGGTTTTGGTTTTTGACGCATCTTTCTTCTTTTTTTTTTCTTTTTTCACCAAAGCCCTGTTTGCTTCGAAAAATGATCTGATACTGTTGAGATTGTTATACATCATATCTTTCTGAGATCGCATTTGTTCAAGTGTTCTTTCTAATCCTCCAAGTGTTTGAATCTTCATCCCAATGAAGCTTAAGTTCTTTTTTATAAACTACAGACAAATAGATTTACAACGATCATTCATAACATTGAAATCCCTTACCAGTTTTTCAGTTTTGACGGTGTTCTCCAGGATAATTCCTACAGTAGCACTAAATTTACATTCTCTATTTACTCCTTTCGTTTCTATATAACTTTGACTTTTTAAAAAAAAAACTTTACAAAAAGAACGCACTCAGCCAAAGGCTTCGAGGACTCCCTTGCGGTCGAACCCCGTGGGTGAGACTTCGTCCGAGACTCAGGTAAAGCCTTCGACCATAAGGGAGACCATAATTATTTAATTAAATTTAATATAAAAAAACACCAAGTTATTATTTTGAATTAAGAGAATATAAAGATTATTTTTAAATATAATATAAATCAGTTTAGAAACACAAATCTTTTGTTTAAAAGAAAGAAAATACACTAATAATGTTAATCCTCAATATGTTACAACAAAAATGGAAGATTGATGATAAAAGGAAAATGCCAGTCATGCGGAAAAATGAACTCAGTGTTTGTGAAGAGGACTTCCTTGCAAGGAGGCAACCTTGATATTCATAAAACTATGTTACCTCTGTTACCTAAAAGGGGGCTGTTACTTCCTGGATAAGACTATTGCGGGCCAGGAAATCCTTTGGATAACGGACAGTCTATTAATCAATTAGATGAAGTATGTATGAACCACGACTTTTGCTATGATAGCAGCCTAAGTATAAGTGAATGTGACAAGAAAATGTTATCTGATTTAAAGAATACTAAATCAAAATCTGTGGGTGAAAAAATAGCAAAGAATATTGTAGTAAAGCCTGCTATAAATATGAAATATAAACTTGGTTTGGAACAAAAACGAAAGGTAAAACAAACATATCCAAAAAAACGGAAAAAGGGGTAAAAAAAGGACCCCCGAAATAGCATGGATTGATAAATTAGCAAATGAATTACATTGACCAATCAAACAGAAAATTTCCAAAGCGAAAAGTGTAGCCAAGATCCTTATTTATGACCCGTGATATCAAGTCTTTCTTCAAAGCTACACTGGAATTGTATTTTTTTTTGTTAACAGAACACATTGACACTTTTTTACATTTTAATCCCACAACTCATTCTTATTTTTATAACATTTTATTTATTTCACACTTATTCTTATCAAACTATCCATTTATTATCCATCCGAAACTTAATTCTCACTACACTAAAAAAACTCCTCATCTCAATGCAGCAAAACTACATATATATACTGGACAATTCCCGCAAAAATACAATAAATTATATGAAAGTCATGCAAACAGAAAAGATCCAAAGGAGCAAGATTTTATGTAACATAGAACTCCATTGCAGCTTACGTTGCATATCAATTTATAAAAGAACTCCATTGGAACCTGTCTTTATATAAACAGATACATATAAAACATGCGACACTCCCGACAACACCAAAAGAAATTAAATCATAGCATTATAACAAAATAAGAACATTCTATTTTATACTTGTCAAATAACGTCAAAACATATATACAGTATGATTTTTTTTCAGTTTCAAATTATAATGTTTCTCATTACAATTACGATGTATTAACATATATATAGTTCAGTAACCCCAGTATGACCAATAGTCAATATATTTTTCTACGCTATCAACTATTTTCACATCGTTCACATATCTGACTTTTCTGACTAAACTGAAAGTAACACACTGGGTTTGTTTATCATCATCACATATTTCTATCTCATCGTTTATAACACTGGCATCACTATATTCACAAACTGATGACTCATCACTCACACTGCTATCATCAGATGATGTATATATGACATCATTGGCACTATAATAACTGACGTCATTCCTATTCACTGTTGCATCTGACACGTCACTAAAATCATTAATATTGACGTCATCATCAATTAACTCATCCACTGTATCGTATGATGCACTACTGCAACTAATGGTTATGGCGTCATCATCACTTACGTCATTTTTGTCCACTGTAACGTCCGAAACAGCGTCTTGATGATTCACGAAATCATCATCAGCATCACTGATATCACTGTATTGCATGACATAAGCATCAGAAAAATTATCATTATGCGTTTCATTAGCATCATCACTCCTAATAGTTTCTACATTAACGTCATTACAGTCAATCACTTCATCACTGACCCCGTTGTTTTCAGATGTATCTACGCAACTATCAGCAATATCGTCACATAAAACATTCACAACAGTTTTACTGTTGACGTCATCACACTTTACTGCGTCACTGTTGACGTCAAAATAATCACCAATGGCTTCATCGCGTTGAACTCTATCTCTATAGCCATTAGCAACGTCATCACATTCAACTCTATCTATGTCATCACATTGTACATCGACGACATTCTCACCAAAAAAAATAATGTCAAAATCGCTTATTTTTTCATTGAAGACCTCGTTATTATTTGGTGTCCATATTGTAGCAAATCTAATATAGTGTCAACATCACTAAACTCTTCGTATTCTTGATTATTTAAGTGCACAACATCACCCGCTTTGGCTTTTACTGCTAACTCCTTTGCTTCCACTGCACTTTTGTCATGAACAATTCTAAGGTGAGTGAACATATAACTCCGTCTTATACATTTCGAATCACAACCGTCAACAGGGCAATGCCAATGTTCGTAATTTTTGTGTGCTTCCTTTACGTGCCTGACTAAATTCCTTTTATACTTATACTCTCTGTTACATGTATCACATAAAAACATCTTTGTAACTTTGTTGAATTTATCACTATAACGTCTGCACAGTACTACGGTTAGCTTCACAATGACACGTTTAAAATATATATATAGTACATTTAAGGTGTATAGCACAAAATCCTCGTGCATCACATTGTATCATTTTTCAAAACCGGTTTTTATGTACATATAACTCCAGTGGAGCAAAATTAAAATTCACGGTGTGTAAACGTATCAAGAAAGTAAGAAAAAAAAATCAAATCACAGTGGTCAACTGAACACGTCACTTCCTTTGAAATGAATATTATAGCATGTAAAAAATATTTTACTGCTTTCTTACTGTGTTAACTGAAACTTAATTGCTTCTCTGGCATTCACGGCAGCTAATCGTTCTTGTCGCTTAGGTAACTGGCTTGTAGCATTCACATTGCAATCTTTTGTATGATCTTCATCACCACTATTGTTGGAGGTTTCTATTGGAAACAGTAAATTCAGGGGGCGATTGAGAACAGTACCCGATGGAAGCTCAATACTGCAAGAACGGATATTACCATCGTTTTGGATTCCACATGGACGTGCAAAGGTGAAATATGTGTTTAATTAATGCAGTGTCTGTCGTCGACACAAAGGTGGGGCATACAAGATGCCTCCTTTTCCTCCTTTGCCAAAATCGCGTATAGTAGAATCTAAACCCTTTTCTAGAACTTGAATCTTGTTTTCGCCAAAGTTTGAGATACACCGCTGTGTAAAATTTCCTTGTGTGTTTTCATAATCACTAACTCTGTATATCTATCATGTCTTGGTAGAAGAATGGGATAACGTGCACTCTCACTCAATTCCGCATTATCAAGTCTGCTTCTACAGCGCAAAAGTCCTTGACTGTCTACAAATAGACCCAATTGTTGCTGTAAGTTCGTGACTTTTCCTTTTTGAACAGAACGAATTTCACCGTCGAAGTGTTTCTCTTGAACATGTCTCAACCATAATTCCTCGGATTCTTGTAATTCAAGATAAGTTATATTTACTCCTTCTCAATTTTTGAATAAACCGAAGTACTAGAGCTGTTACACGCAGTAATCTGGTCACCGAAGAATAACGATTGATATCGATGCCAAAAGGACACTTTTCACTAGTAGTAATCTTTCTTACTTTCTTGCCATTTTCACATATTGTCGTTTCAACACGTATCTTTGCTTCTTTTACTTCATCCTTGCATTTCTTTTCAGAAT
Source organism: Cyclina sinensis (assembly GCA_012932295.1). Lineage (NCBI taxonomy): Eukaryota > Metazoa > Mollusca > Bivalvia > Venerida > Veneridae > Cyclina > Cyclina sinensis. The sequence continues at coordinate 1,957,937 of JAAONU010000002.1, read as the reverse complement.
TCTCGTCCAATGTAAAGCTAAACGTTGGCCACTCGTTGTTTGGTTGACATAACCACTCCGGTCCATGCCACCAAAACTTGTTTTCACTGAGTTTATTTAAAGTTGTTCCCCTTGAAGCTACGTCAGCTACATTCATTTTGGTAGGTATGTATCCAAACTTGATTTCTGAATTCTCTTTAATTTCAGATATCCTGTTTTTTTACAAACATGGACAAATTTTTGTTTGAATTTATCCAGCTCAAGACACATTTGGAGTCTGACCACAAGTACGTATGCGCTATAGGTACTCTCAGTTGATCTTTCACAAATTTAATACACCTGATGCCAATAACTACAGCTAATAGCTCCAGTCGTGGAATTGACATTTTCTTTACTGGAGCGAGGCGTGTCTTCGTAAATGCTAAATTGACTGTTGTCACTTCATCATGGTTTGCACGTATGTATATTACTGCGGAATATGCCAATGCCGAAGCATCACAGAAACAACATAATGTATACGTAGTTGACACTGCCTTTGAAGTTGGCACGAAGAAGCATCTTGATATTGCAACTGTACTGATGTTATTGAAGTCAGCTACCATGCTTGACCACTTCTCTATATCTTCATTTTCTAGTTGGTCGTCCCAGTCAAGTCGTTTCAACCACAACGACTGAAGTAGCACTTTGCCCCGAAGAAGCACTGGTGATAGCAAACCAAGCGGATCGAAAACAGAAGCTATTGTTTTCAACAAATCACGTTTTGTCATCTCGTGTTTATCAAGAATAGTCTTTGGTGCTTTAAGCCTTATAGTGTCTTCATTAACATCCAATGATGACCAAGAACCTTTACAGCTTCACCATCAGCTCTGTCTTCAGAGGGAATAAATTCATTGATTGCTTTGTCATTTGTAACCCATTCCCGAAGATTCATCGAGGCTTCTTGAAACATTGATTTCGATTGTGTGTATAGTTCTATGGCTTCTGCGATATTTGAAACACCTATTATCAGGTTATCTACGTAGATGTTCTTTTTTATCTTGTTAGCAACATCACTGTTGTATGTACTCAAATGGTGGTCAATTGTTGCACCTAGAAGAAACGGGCTTGATATTACCCCAAATGGCACACGGCAAAAGCGATATTCTTCCAAATTATCCTTGTCGACGGAAGAATTCGTACAGTCTTTCAACCAGATAAATCGAGTCACGTCACGCTGATCAGGTTGAAGGCCGATCTGTAGAAATGCCTTCTCTATATCAGCTACGATTGTTAGAGGACTCATTCTGAATCTTAGCAACATACCGCAAAGATCTTGTAGCGTGACAGGTCCTCTGTACAGACACTCGTTTAAACTTTTGTTTTCTTTCCTTGTCTTTGCAGACGCATCGTAAACAACACGTAACTTAGTTGTTGTCTTCTGTGGTATTACAATGGCATGATGGGGTAGATAATGCACTAATCCATCTGTTTTTCATCTTTCTGCCTTCTCAATTATGCCTTTACTTAACTGTTCCTTTATGACTGAATCATATTTTTCCATAAGACTTGGTTTGTTTTTTAAATTGTATATACAACTTTTCAAACGCCCTAGTGCTAACTGTCTGTTTTCAGGTAAATCAGGTGATTCATCGATCCATGGCCAAGTTACCTGATACCGACCATTTTCGAATTTAACAGTCTCCCGGAATTTGGACATTGTGATATCATCCCCAGTATTACTAAATTTGTCCACAATTCCAATTGACTCAAATTGCCAGAAGTCTTCTAAATTTGGTTTGGTTGACACAACACTATCAATACTTGAAATCATTGATGTGTTCATTACTTCAATTCCTTGTGTGAAAATCAACATACATGGCTCATCTTGTGATTCACAATCACTTGTACGACCTGAAAGAATCCAACCAAATTTCGAGCCATGCAAGAATAATCCTGGCTGTATCTCTAACTTCTGGCAGAGAATAAAATCCAGGTAATAATCATTACCTATTAGCATTTCGATTGATGATGATTCTCTATCTGTTGGTAAGGTATCTGCTAAATCGACACTCTCTAGAATGTCTTTCACTTGTTCCTTTTGCAATGCTTTCACTGGGTGTCGATGGAGTGCGCCACTAATTGTTGAAACAATATTGACAGTAATTGTAGTGAACTGTCCGTTCTTCAACATCACGTCAAGCTTTACATACTTTGTTTTTATTGTCTGTGAGCTATTACTTCCAAAAGTAACCAATTTTATTTCTTGATCGCCAATTGCCGTCAGCTCAAGTTTCTTTGCCAGTTTTTCAGTTACATAGGTTCGGTGTGAACCGGAATCCAATAGAATTCTTACTTGATGTTTGTTCTTCTTATCGGGATTTTTTATTTCAGTTGATACAGTTTGCATTAAAACCGTTTCACTCGAAGACATAAGCACATTTTCTTCTGGAGTTTCAGGTTCAATCTCTATTTGATTGACTAAGTGTGCGATCGATTCTTTCAGCTGAAATTTCTGAGGACATAGGCTGCGATGATGCTTGTTTACTTCCCCACAATTCACACATGATTTGATTCTTTTGCAATCGCTAGATCGGTGGCCTACTTTCAAGCACCTATAACAACTATCCTTTAGTTGTTCTTTCCGTTCACTTATGGATTTGTACTTGCTACACTCATCACTCCAGTGTTTCTGTTTACAATAACGACATTTATTTGAATAATCCTCAGACCGAGTCTGTGATAATGTTTTCTGCTTGGTTAGGGTCGATAGTGCGTGCGTAGAACTTGCAGGTACTTTGGGTACTTCTCGTTTATACGTAGAATCTTTTCTTCCAAATGGAACTTTTGTAGAACTAGGTATATGTCTTTTATCACTAGCATTGGTCTGTTTTTCAGCTCTTTCTTATGCCATAACGTACTTTTTTAAGCTATCACGTAGACTGGCTATACTCCACTTCTTGTCTGCACCCTTTTTCATCTCTAATTGTATCAGTACATCTTCAGACAATTTGGCTCTCACCATTGATACAAACACATCTTGGTTAGTATCTTGTCCAAGAACCTCTAGACTACGTAAGTGTGTTTCCACATTATCGAGTAATGATCTCAACTGACTTGTTTCATTTTTGGCTGGTTGTAAATTGATAAGTTGGTTATAGTGAACGTCTACAACTTCTTGTACATCACCAAATCTTTCCTTTAGTATATCAATAGCTAAGTGGTAATTCCCATCCGAAAGCACTAGGCCTGAAATTGCTCTTTTGGCTTCACCATACACTTTACTTTTCAAATAATTGAACTTTTCACTATCAGAAAGATTCTTGTTGTCGTGAACAGAACACTTGAATGAATTCCAGAATTCTATCCATTTTGTTTTATCTCCACCAAATGAAATCATATCCAGCTTTGGCAGTTTTACAGAAGACACTTTAACACTTTTACTTTGACCCTCCAGTATTTTTTCCTGATGTTGTACCTGAAGCTCCAGGTGATGTGTCTCCTTATGAAAAAACACTGAAATTCTGATATGGAATAATTATTCCAATATTACAACACTGAATTTCCCGTTTACAAAACTTAATTATGCCTTGGTTTAATTCCTATCTCGTATCCGGCTCGCGGGACCAAACAATTTAGCCAAGATCCTTATTTATGACCCGTAATATCAAGTCTTTCTTCAAAGCTACACTGGAATTGTATTTTTTTTTGTTAACAGAACACATTGACACTTTTTTACATTTTAATCCCACAAATCATTCTTATTTTTATAACATTTTATTTATTTCACACTTATTCTTATCAAACTATCCATTTATTATCCATCCGAAACTTAATTCTCACTACACTAAAAAAACTCCTCATCTCAATGCAGCAAAACTACATATATATACTGGACAATTCCCGCAAAAATACAATAAATTATATGAAAGTCATGCAAACAGAAAAGATCCAAAGGAGCAAGATTTTATGTAACATAGAACTCCATTGCAGCTTACGTTGCATATCAATTTATAAAAGAACTCCATTGGAACCTGTCTTTATATAAACAGATACATATAAAACATCATGACAAAGTATCAGGTACATTATTTAATCAGACATATCGCAAACTTTGCGACGAAAAGTTATAGTAAACGAAATTGATGATACTTGGTCTGCCGATGTAGTTGATATGCAAGCTTTTTCTAATGAAAATAAAGGTGTAACATACTTATTAACTGTTATTGATGTCTTTAGCAAGTATGCTTGGGCTGTTCCATTAAAAAATAAAACATGAGAATCTATTACTGAGGCTTTTAATAAAATAGTTTCTAAAGGTAGGACTCAGGCGAAGCCTTCAACTCGAAGTTCCACAAATTTTATGGGTAGATGAAGGAAAGGAATTTTATAATAAAACTTTTCAATCATTTTTTTAAATAAAAATAAAATCAATATGTATCATACATTCAATGAAGGTAAGGCTTTGGTAATTGAACTTTTTAATAGATCCCTGAAACGGATTATGTGGAAATATTTTACAGCAAATAATACTTATACTTATTTAAATGATTTACTAAACATGTTAGAAAAATATAACAACACAAAACACTGTAGCACAAAAATGACCCCTAAACAAGCCAGCAAACAATCAAAAAAGGGTACTGTTTACTCAATTTATACGGTGATTTAAAGGTATCAAAATATAAGCCAAAATTTAAAGTTGGAGACCGTGTTCGTTTAAGTAAAATTAAAAGACATTTTGAGAAAGGATATACACCAAACTTGACGACGGAAATATTTATAATGGATGGAACTCAATATACAAACCCGAGAACATACACTATTAGAGATTTAAATAATGAGTTGGTCCAGGGTTCGTTTTATGAACAAGAACTTATGTCTACTAAACAAGAGGTTTTCAGAATAGAAAAGGTTATTAGACGGGATTATACGAAGAAACAAGCTTTAGTTAAATGGAAAGGCTACAATGAAAAATTTAATAACTGGATTCCATTGAGTGATCTTAAACAAGTATAATTAAATTAACAAAATAACATATTGTATAAATGAGTAATAATATTACACATTCTGAGGAAATAGAAACAATTGATCAATTAATTATTCACTTAACTAAACTTGCTGCTGCTAACAGAAAAAGCTATAAGTTTTGTGGAAGAGTAGACAGTGGACTACAAATAACAGCAGGTATAATGGGTTGCTCGGCTGCACTAGCACTTGTTCCAGCTGTTCCTATATTTGTGGCAATTGCCGGGGCTGTCCCTTCAGTAATTACCATTTGTGTTAATAAACTAAATGTTGAAGATAAGAAAACTATTTTAAAATTACATCATCAAAGAATAAAACAACTAATCACAAAAGCACGGTTTGGAAAAGTAAATAAGACAGAGAAAAGGGTTATTGGGGATATTTTCACAATACTATTAGAAATGCAGATAGAGAAAAACTATTCAATGCCTCTTTAAATGCATATGAAGGATTTTGGAGTTACGTATATAAAAAAGATTAAGGGATACATTAGGGTTGAAGACATAAAAAGTTACAAGATGGTATAAGCTCTGTTATTTATTGTATAAAATATTAAATAAAATAATAAAGTGAATTAAACAAATGTTTCAACCTCTTAAGAGAGTAGTATATAATAGAGTTACAGGTAAATTTGGATTTGTTAGTATATGTCTCCCGAACGAAGTGAGGGGGGCAATAATAACAAAATACAAAATGGCCTGTCACTCTTATATTATATACTACTCCAAACAATAGTTTCTTTAAAGGGAAACGGCTCCTGGTTTTAATTAATGGTGAATGGATATTTTCGTCCGTTCGTTCGTGCATGTGTCCGTATGCCCGATATTTTGTTTTAAAAGGTTTACAAATTTCTTTTATACTTGGAATATTGTTTATTGTGAAGTTTAATTTCTGTTACAAGGCAACATGTGAATTTACACTTGCAGATTCGAGTTTCCTTGCAATAACTTTTAAACACTCTTCGTTCATACTAAGAACACATGTTTATGTAAAATAAAACACAAGTCAAGTTCTTACCAGCAATAACTTTGTCATTCATAATCGATTGTTCAAATTACTCGGCACAAATATTTGCCGCATGAAGAAAGTGCGTGTTCCGAAGCACAAAGATTAAGGCTACATATCTCTCTGTGGACTTGGTTTCTTGGGTATGTAGGTTAACAACGACAAAACTTGCTCTATTTGGTTTACACATGGATCCGTGCCCTTAGTATCGACATATTAAGTGTCATCGTATTATGCTATATAAGTAATTTGTTTAGATAGTAAAAAAGTCACAGAAAAAAGAGCTATAATTATGTTTTAAAGAGAAAAACACAACAAATCACTAGCTGAAACCTGGGACCTCTTGCATTCAAAGTCAAAAACATATCCATTGCACAATGGACGCTGGTTACCTTAATAATTTTGTGCATTATGATGTTACATCAAAATTAAGTGCACCGATACGTTCTGTGAGTCCGTGCGTCTACGCAGTATTTCTTGTGTGCTATATAACGAACGTTACAAAAGATTATTGCGTTATATTTGGCACAAATATTTATTGTTAGAAACAACAGGCCAAGTTCTTTTTCGGTTGCAATGCGCATTTTATGCGCTTTTAATATTTTAGTATGATATATCGTAAACTACGATGGCGTATTAGGGACATATCGAAATATTTTATATAGCGGTAGCTATTACGTGTGCAAGCGAAAGTTATTACGAGGCGATGCGATAGCTATTTCGTGCGCACGCACAATTACTACGTGCGCACGCGATAGCTAGTTCGCGCGCTATAATTATAACTTACATGTAAATCGTATTGCTGACAATTCGACAACTTTTATTGGTCAATTATTACGTGCGCACGTAGTAGATATTGCGTAACCACGAAATAACTATTGCGCGCGCACGTAATACCTTTAGCGTGGTCACGTATTAGCTATCGCGTGCGCACGGAGTAACTATTGCGTGCGGACGAAAAAAAAAATTACCTCTTTTTTATACCCACGCCGACTTTGTTTCAGAGTGACGTTTCACCCCTTCACCCCCTCCTCCTGCCCCCTGCCTGAACCGCTCTCCCCGCTATCACCAACCCTCTACGCCCCCACCCCCATTTTTTTCTTTTTAATACCCATTCCAACTTTAATTCAGGATGGAGTTACACTCCTCCCTCACCAACACCATGCCTCCCCGAAAAAAAAGAAATGTTGTACCGATGTCAATTTTATTTCGGGTGGTATTTTATCGCTCCCCTCCACCCATCCACCCCATTTATATGTAGGTCAGCAGGGTTGACTGTTCTTTAATTTACTTAAAGCAATCTCTGTGTCATTGTGTTCTTTTTTTTTATTTTGTTTTTTTTATCTTTTTTTCTTTTTTTTTTTCTTTTTTTTTGTTTTTTTTTTTGGGGTGGGGGGGGGGGGGGTGGGGGTGGGTGTGGAAATAATCACCTTAAGTGATAGTTCTGGTTCCTTTGTTGAATCAGTGTTATGTATGCTATACTATATACCTGTTACAGATGTCTAGTACAAAAAGGAAGCAACAAAAATGTGTGTCCAAGGCAAAGAACGACATCATTGCTGCAAAGTTGAACAAAACATTTAATGTGCCAGTAAAGAAGAGGGCTTTAGAGCACGCTAAGTGCCTGTCTCTGATTAGAAAACATAATGATTTTCATTTAGATGATCGTGGGGTTCTTTTTCTGTCACGGAAAACAAGTTATAGTTGCAGAGAACCTTCCTAACCTTGTTGATTAAAATGTTAATTGAAGGAAAATAAAGGCTGTGGACCTAGGATACTTTACAATAAACTAAAAGAAAGTAACACAGGTTTCACTGAACAGGCTATCATCAAAATTCTGCAACACAGCAAATATTACCATAAGCAGTATCCTAGGTTTACAAGATTTACAAGGCAAAACCAAAGACAATAACCAAATATAAACCGGGCAAAAGCTGGCAAATCGACATAATCAATATGAAGGCTCAGTGTGTCAGTTTCAGATCGACATACAGATACATATTGCAAATAGTCGACGTTTAGATATATTATGCCGAAACCACTCCAAACAAAAAGCGCACTTGAAGTTGCAAATGTTTTAGAGGAAGTGCTGAAAAACAAGCTTAATCCAGATATTATTCAGTGCGATAACGGACTAGAATCCAATGACAATCCTATGAAACGTATACTGGAAAAATATAGAATCAAAATGATAAATAGCCGACTATACCATGCTCAGTCTCATGGGAAGTGCGAGAGGTCATATCAAGTAATCAAGAAGAAAATCCTTTTTGCAATACGCAGGAAACGTGGATTCAATTGGGTGAATGGGCTTCAAGACATCGCATTTCCAATCTAGTGTCAAAAGAGTGCTTGGAGGTCTCACACCTTTTGAATTTGAAGCTTATTTTATGAGATGACACACCTTCACAAACGAAAGACGTACGTCTCGTGAAAACAAGAAAACAATTAAGAGAGCAACAAGGAGATTTTATAAAAGGCAATCAAAACACGAAAAGCCACCAAGCAAGTACGAAGTCGGCGAGAGAGTTCTGGTTCGTTACCTATTTCGGGAACGAGAGTTTCAAGTAAAAAATATATCCTTAATGGAAAAAATTTAGAAGCAAAACGTAGTGGAAATTATCTGGTTGCATTTAAGTGAACAAACTTACCGGAACAAGGTATTGTTAGAAAGTGGGTTGGAGTTAAACATTTAACTAATCTTACAACAGTGTTAGAAAAACACAACTAAAAAAAGAGTGCCTTACAAAACGCAGCGAAAGTCAATGTAAAAATGTCAGTAAAAAGCAACAGCATAGAAAGAAGTTTTACGAGTTTTTAACCCATGAGGACAATCTTCAAATGCTAGATGAATCAGTTTTTGTTGAAGGTGTAACAATTGCGCATGATCCTAACCCCGATGGCAGTTGTCAGTTTTCCCCTGTGGCACATCAGTTAAGTAATATATAGAGTATATAGAGATACATATTAACATTACGCAGCACCTAAAGGACAACAGATTGTTGAATGAAACGTTTGTGCATAATGAAACATTTGATGCATACTTTGACAATATTTTAAAGGAATGAACATACGGCGACAACTTGACGCGGATCGCCCTAATGCGGGAATATAACCTATCGTGTCTAGTACTTTCAAGCCGTGGATTAGATTAGTCTGCACTTGTATCAAAGGATTGGAGTTTTGATAGGAATGTCCAAAAAATTGCATTGGGTTACTTTCTAGAAGGCTTCGGAATGCACTATGTTAGTATCAATATTGGTAAAATGATGTTTAATCAGCTGATATCAACATTAGATTGTACACAGGTTGCTGATGATTCTAGCGACACAATAAAACAAAGAACTGCCGTAAGTGATCCTAAAACAAAAGGGGTCATGTACGCGATGTTGTTAATTCAAGCGACACGGACACTAAAAGAACTGACCTAAAAGATCTTAGGAATATGATAAACCGTAGAAGAGCACAATACAGCATTTCCGTTTCTCTTGCCGCCAATTCACATACATGTATAATAGACATCTCGAAAACTTGCATTTATTTACACAAAGTTGTGCAGTTTGTAATTGCCAAGGTCGGTGAACACTTCAGAGAATTAATTCGGTTAATGGGTATTCAAAAGCCAAGGAAATATATATTGTACCATATATTCAATTGAATAATCGAATTCCCATCAGTGTTCGGTTTCTGCTTATAAGGGCAGGAAGAAACAGTGGTCTCATATTAGCCATTTAACAAATACTAAAAGATAAAAGATGGGACAATGCCTGGCTTCGTTTGCGTATAAATGGCATTAACTGGTATGATGTTATCGACATTACGTTTTCGCGGCAGTGATATTAAAATGGCAAATAAATGTAGTCAAAAGAACTGTTAAAATATGTTTAAAACAATTATGTTTTCGTCATTATATTGAAAAAAACATGTATGACAATGTCGTTTAATACTTTTGAATTGCTGTTCAGAGTTATATCTGTTTCCTGTTTATTTGCATATGAGTGCCATTAACTGGTACGTTATCGACATAACATATTTGCGGCAGTGATAATAAAATGGCAAATAAATGTAGTCACATGAATCTGTGCAAATATGCTTAAAATAATTACATGTAGGTCATCATTATTATATAGAAATTACAGTATTACAATAATGTTAAATTCGTTGAAATCACTGTTCAGAGCTGTATCTTGTTAATTACAAGTTATAAAACTTCGTTTGTTCTCTGAATTATATACCCCTTTTCACATGAACTGAAAGTCACTCTCAGTTATGCAGAAACAACGCTAAATAAAATGGTGATGAGTTGAATGTGACGATGATGGTGTTGATGATCATGGTCGTAATGAGGATGATATTTTTGGTGATGATTGTGATCGTGATAGTGGTTACGATGATGATGACGACGACAATGACGATAATAATTATGATTATGATGATGATGATAATGGTAATCTTGATGGTGAATGATGATATTGATGGTGAATGATGATGCAGATGGTGAATGATGATGATGGTGAATAATGATGATGACTTAGATGATGATGACTAAGATGATGATGTTTGATGATGATTATTATATTTATGATGATGATGATGATGATGATTGTCCTTATGATGATAATGATAAAAGTAGGCCTCATGATAATGAGCACGATTCTATTTGTAATGATGATGATGGCGACAACCATGATGCTGATAATACTATTAATGATCATGATTGTAGTGGTAGTGGTGATGATGCTGATGATGATGCCTTAGCTGATGATGGTGATGATGATGATTTTTATTATCATCGTTATTATTATTATTATTATTATTATCATTATTATTATTATGGTGATGATGATGATGATGATAGTTGGCCTCATGATGATGATCGCGATTCTTGTTGAAATGATGATGACGACAACCATGATGCTGATTATACTTATTATTATGGCGGTGGTGGTGATGATGATGATCCTCCTCGTCATCTTAAACGATGGTATTAGTTTTTGATCACATATACGTTTATGTTTCTTACTGTCATACTGAGCAGACGAATATGACACATTTGACAGGTGTGATTTTTACAGTCGAATATATTACACACGTGATTCATATTCGATCCGTGACATATACGGTTCAACGAACGTATAAACATTCATCATAAAAAATAACTGAAACTAACTATACAAACACAACTTTAAAACTCCTTAATATTTTTACCTGTTAACTGTATACTTAATGTCTCATTATTTAAACATTTTTTTAAATATTCACTGGACTAAAATGAAGTTGAACAAATTGACTTAGAAAAAAGTATTGCTACAATCCTCTAATTAGCTGCAAAAAAATTCATTTTGACTTGTTCCGATATTGTTACCAAGTGCTCTGCCTTAACGACCGATCAGTTGATGCCTTAATGTTGTAGGGACAAAGGTTATTTCTTACTGTCATTTAACTCATCTAAGCTCCAGGTAAGCTTTTGTGATCGCCCTGTATCCGGCGTGCGTCGTGTTTTATGCAACGTCAATTTTTACCTTTAAACAACCTCTCCTCTATAACAAGCACTTTGAATTTACAAAGCTCTACCAAAGTTGTCTAAGATTTGAATTCAATGAAGAACTCTGGTTACTATGGATACAGAAAGGAAAACATTCGAAAATCTTCTATTCTGAAACATCAAGGCATACAGCTTAAATATTCCGTATACTTTTTACCCAGAGGTTTTCTACCATGATTGTTCAAATTATGCCCGAGGGTAATAAATGGCCCTACCCGGCGGTCAATTGATTTCGCATAGTCTTATATCGGAAAGACTTCAAAAAATATTTTTTGTCTGAACCCACAAGGCATTGGGCTAAGCAAGTTTGCTTGAAGCATCATCTAGAGGTCCTCTACCGTGATTATTCAATTATTCTGGGGTCATGAATGGCCCTGCCACGCGAGTCTCGTTTTTTCGTAGACATATATATATGGAAGACTTACAGCAATCTTTCTGTCTGAAACTGCTAGCCCTAGAGTCTAGATATGTTATTTGTAACATTGTTAAGTGGATCCCTACCTAGTGATTTTTTTCTTTTTCCAAATTATGTTCCTGGGGGTCAAAACTGACCCCGCTTTTGTAGCATATTATTGATGGTTTCTACAAAAAAATCACATTGTTTCACTAATGTCAAATTTTACCCCGCCCAGGCGGGGGAGATTATTTGTTTGTGTAGAAGGTTTGTTTTCGTTTTTTTTCCTGAAAATCTTCTTGTCTGAAATAGTAAGTGCTAGAGCTTGAATTTTGTGTGTAACTTTATTTAGTTGATATGCAATGTTTGTTCAAATCATATCCCTGGGGTTAACAATGGCCCCGACCCGGGGTGCTGTTTGTGTAGAATGTTAAATCTTTGAAAATCTTGCCATCAGAAACTGTCAGCTCAAAACCTTTGATATTTTGGAGTTTCATATCCTCTTCTAAGATTGTTTAAATAATGTCCCGGGGTCATAAATGGCCCTGCCCAGTGGGTCCCTTGATTTATCATAGACTAATAAAGGGAAGATTTTAAAGAATCCTCTTCTCTGAATCCGTATGCCTTAAAAGTTAGATAGTGTGTGTATGTGTGTGTGTGTGTGTGTGTGTGTGTTTTGCAGTGGTGTCTAGTGGATTTCTATCCCTGCAGTCAAACTTTGCCCGGCCTTAGGGGTCCTATTTTTTTAAATTATTCAATCTTTGAAAATCTGCTTGTCTGAAACTGTATATCATATAGCCAAGATATTTAAAATGTAGCAATCTCTAGTGAATATGTACCAAGTTAGTTCAAATATGTCCCTAGGGTCAAAAATGTCCTCGCGCCGGGAGCGGGGATGTCTTTTGTGTAAAATATAATTTTCTTTGGAAATATACAATTCAGGAACTGTAATTTTGTTTTTGATGTTTGCATTTCAGCAGACCAACGCAAAAGTACTCAGGTGAGTGATCTAGGTCCATCATGACATTATTCTTATGCGCACTGCAAGTATTACGTTTGCTGGAATCGTTTGAAGTCCGGTATTGAAAGGGGTGTTTTTACTTCTGTAGTCGTGAAGGGCTGACTTCAAACATTATGTTTGATGTGAGCTACTTAATGACAGGGAGTAAACGACAGTTTATATCATCGTCGATTGTCCATCATATATAAATAAAGGGACCCACTTTTAATGAAAAAGAGGATATTCACTTAGAAGTGATTGGTTTTACCTCATTGAAGGATAAACATAGACCACATGTTACATTTCCTTTTATTAAGAAAATAATTATTAATTGAAGACTTTTTTCAAGCCCACAATCATGTAATAATCTTCTTTTTTTGTATAATCAAATGGCATAAATCCAAAAGAAGAAAAGATACATCTTCTGTTTTTAATTGTATAAATCAGTCAACGTTATAATTATACCCAATTATTTTAATGTGTATCCCCTAGTTCAAATACAATATTACAAAATCTATGACACATTGATGGGAAATGTATTAATGTAACCATATTTTACTTACAATAAGGAATACAGTTTGAAGCTTGTCTACCTTTTTATTTTAAATAATTAAATATATACCAGTTTTATATAAATCAAATGTGAAACCAGATAGCAAGATTGTTACCGAGTATTTCGAATGTTTATTTTGATGTCAAATGAACACCGTGACTTGGTTAATTGCCATCTTACAGTATATTATTTTAGTGAAGAGTTGTACGTCAAACAAAGCTCAGTATAAAAGGAATGGAGATGACGTGACATTGCAGTTTCAGGCGGTTACAGTAGATTCAGAAAATGCAGACCTTACAGTTTCCAACTTGATATATGCACCCAATGGCGAAGGTTTATTGACTGTGTTCTATCAGAATGGTAATCTCATTGTGATCTCAGATTGCAATGGTTGCACGTTTACTGGCAGTACAGCTACAGGAGACCTGTCACTTGAGATAGATAATCTGCAGAAATCAGATGCTGGCACTTACAAACATGCAGTAAACGACAAAGATAAAGTTGTGGGTTGTGTCACTGTCTATATCCTAGGTAAGGTACACAAGCATTTTGTGTTTTGACATTTATAGCCAATTACTTTCAGGAACATGTTTATTCTGTTTCAGAAGGCCCCAAAACACACATAGGCTAAACATAATGCGAAGAGATTAATTGCTATAAATGCTAATTTCTCTTAGTATAAATATCACTTTTGTGTTCATTGTATACAGTGTTACGAAACAGAAGTGTACACAAAACAAATCTGAACTGTTTTTCAAAGTATATTATTTATTTCGAATAATGTAAACAACGGAACATGTGCAAAAATCGGCACTCTCTTTACCAAAATCAATTCTTTGTTCTAACATATATGTGTGCAATAATTTATAAAACAATGACAAGTTCTTAAGTCCCAATACTGCTAGGTTAAGACCTATTCAGATGTCGACTCTGTATTTTTTTTTATTCATCTGTTTATTTTAAGTAAAGTAAGATACAAATGTGAACTATAAAGGCAGGCCCAACATTCTAAAAAAGTCATAGAATTAAGTTGGACATATGAGCTTTGTCCGACGACTCTTTCTGTATTAGGTTTACACTCGAGTGTATAAATGTAAAATTAAGAGTTTGTTTTCCTAGATTTCCAGTGTTTGTTCTATAGTTTTTCATATAAGTAGAATAATTAAAGGTTGAGAAAATATCGTGATCTAAAGGGAGTTTCATAATATATTTTAACATTTTGTTGCTTTATATTTTATTCAAAAATCAATACACACTTAAACAAAATTAAATACACTATAGCAGACAGCATAATCTTTTATCATATTGTACAGCTTAGGTAAACTTATATCTTAGTAATTTTCGCATCCTCATGATATAACGTCTGCATCATTCGGATCACTGTTATAGTGAATAACTATCGTAATAAAGTTTTGGTGCACTGAAGTACAGATAGCGCCATCTTTGAAAACAACTTGTTTAGGGGACGTCCATTATGACGTCATGATATTAACATTTCCAAAATTTTTGCACACTGCACAAAGCTTTATTCTGTTTACTTGAAATTGATAGGTAATACGACCATTTCATTTGATATATGAGTCAATATTTTTTTATGCCACAATTCACTCATTCAAAATTCTGAAAACTGACCATGGGAATATACATTTTTCTGTTACAATTTATATTTACGTCATCCATCTTCTTTCCGTTTTTAAATATGATAAAGCTTAATGCGTCTTTGTTTATCGGGAACAAAGTTTGAAGTCAAACAGGTACCACAATATGTCCCTACTGTAACAGTTGCTTAGAAAAGAAATAAAATGTTTGTAGTAGTATGCAGAAAGTTAATATTTGTCGTACATACAGCCTAGATAAATTTTTCATCAGCTAATTACAGCAAAAAATGTAAAACATGCAACCAGTCTAATTTCTTAAGGTCTACGTTCTTCAAATTAAAACTTACAATTATTGAAAGTTAATTATTCATTCCTTGCTCGTGAATATTATTCACTTAAGATAATTTCAAGCCCTGAACAATGCCATACCTTTGTTCGTTTCAACAAAGCTCACAACCTGTATATTTCTTCCATAATTGTTAATATATTGAATGATGAATAGCTAGTTACAGGAGGGAAACAGTGTTACAAGATGGACGGTTTTTTGTTACTGTAAAGACATTTCAACAATAAAATCGTATATTGGATATATCTTATTGAACATTTTCGAACACAACGACTAAAACTTCACAGAGCATATGCCAACTTTGAATATTCTTTAGATGCTTTGATGAAAATACTACCCCTTTCATTAAATACATCAGTTCGAACAATAATATGTTACAGGATAGACACGGTTTTGTTACACTAGAGACAATTGAAAAGAATTGAATGTTGTGTTCTTAATGCAGCATCAAAAAAGGGAACAACCACTTATTTTTAGAGTCAACAACTTTGAATATTCTTTAGATGCTTTCATGAAAACAATTCCCCTTTCTTTCATAAAATACATCAGTTCAACAAGTAATGTTACAGTATAGACACGGTTTGGTTACACCAGAGACTAAATGAACACAAAGAATTTTGTTTTTTTGTTTTAAAGCAGCATTTAAAAAGAAAACTACCAATTATTTTTAGAGTCAATAACAGTTTTGTATATTAATTTGATGTTTTCATGAAAACATTACCCATTTCATAAAATACATCAGTTCAACTGTTCAACAATAGTATGTTACATGATAGACACGGTTTTGTTACACCAGAGCTTTTAAACACAAAGAACTGAATTTTGTGCTTTTAAATCAACATCAGAAATGAAAACCACCACTTCAGTTTAGAGTCAATAACAATTTTGAATTTCACACTCACAAAAAAAATAAAATAACATTGGGTCTAAAATATTATACACAGAAAATGTTTGTTACAAAATGGACAATTACGGATTCAGTAATGATAAAGAACGAATGCATATGAACAATACCGTAAGATATTCTTCTTGATAATGCCGTTTAAATGAAACAATAAGTTTTGTTCAACAGTTGAAGTGTTTTTTCACACTTAAGGAACACAGGAAAAAATAACAGAAATAGCTAACACTTGAAACTGCAAAAAAAGTATTAACTGTAACTCATGTTAAAACATAACCCAGGATATTAAGATTGTAGCAATACATATATAAAAAAATATTTGGCCTTAAACCTTCATTTTTAACATGATATTTCACTCTTATGCAAAATTTTCAAGTTATTGTTTACTTCATTTATTCTTATTACACGCATTCTCCTTCTGGTATTTTTTTTCTTTTTTTCTGTCTTTGCATCATTAATGGCATCATAAGTTTCTTCTGATTTACTGAAAATGTCATATTTTTCACTGTTATCTACAAGATCATTTTTTCTCGTATCATTAAATATCTGAACTCTTTCCATTTCCGATATTTCTTTTGCGTCACTCAGGATTTCATATTATACATTTTTATCGGTAACTTCATCTTTATCCATGTAGTTAAAAACCGCGTTTTTGTTTGTCTCTACTTCATTAATGGTATAATTAAGTGTTCATTAATTTCTTCTGATTTTCTAAACATGTCACCATTTTCACAATTCTGAGCTAGATCATTTCTTGTCGTATCATTAAACATCACAACTCTTACCATTTCTGATAATCCTCTTGAGTCACTTAGGATATCATATAATACACTTTTATCGGTAACTTCATCTTTATCCACACCATTACAAATCTGAGTTTTGCTGCCTCCACCTAATTAATGGTATCATTAGCTGTGACCATTGTTTATGTAGGGGGTTCATACAATTCTTCTGACTTCATAAACATGTCACTATACCCTAGATCATTTCTTGGCATATCGTTAGAAATTTCATCTGTTTCCATTTCCGATCATTCTTTTGCGTCGCCCAGGATCTCATATGGCACAATTTTAACGGAAACCTCATCTTGATCCATACCGTAACAAACCTCTTTTTTGTTTGTCTCTGCATTATTAATGTTTTCATTAGTTGAGGCCATTGTTTCTCGTTCATCAATTTATTCTGATTTATTATACATGTACTCTTTTTCAATAATATCTACTGGATCATTTCTTGTCATATCGTTACAAATCTCTACTTTTCTATTTCCGATATTGTTTTTATGTCATTCAGGATCTCCTATAGTACACTTTTGTCTATAACTTCATCTTTATCTGTATCCTTACAATTCTCACAAATTATTCCACAAATGTCATTGTATTTATTAATATCTACATATGTCTGTTTTAAACTAGATTGACTTTCTTTGTTTTCATAAGTAACTTCAGAACCTCCATCTTTGTTTTCGTAAATGTATAATGTTACAAAATCTTCGTTTGCATCGTTTTCTTGGAAACAATCAAAGCAGGACTTTAGTGATCAAAAATACAACTGTAGTTTCATTTTTTTTATTTATTAAAATGAGTGTCCCTCATGTAACATATTCTAAGAGGAAAGTAAATTTATTGTTTAAATATATTTCAATTTATTTTGTAATTTCTGTTGTTATTTAAGGAAAATGTTGATGTGCATTGCTCAAATATGAATAAGGCATATTATACATGAAACTAACTAAAAACAGAAAGAAAAGCCCAATATGTGTCCCTTGTGTAACAATTCATGTCCATTGTGCAAAACAAATTCGCAATTGTATACATTTTTTACATTTCATTATGCTTATATCCGTACTTTTCATAAAATACATCGAGTAAGCGATAGAATGGCAACGTTTTGTCACTTTTTTATCCAGATTTTGATTTCATTCGTGAAAAAAAAGCAATAATTGTCTCTACTGTATTAACTTGAGTCTCTACTATAACAAAATTATTCGTTACAGGAGAGACTGTTACAGAAGGGACGAACTTCATATTATTTGCCAAAATAATTGTTTCCCCCTTTCGAATATATAGCGGAACAACGTGTTCCAGAAAAAAATCATAATGATAATATCAAATGTCAATTGCTCATATATATACTTATATTGTTATCCAGCATATACATGTTACATTAATGACAAGAAAAAAATATACGCTTTCACTCGCTCGCCTTTAAATCCAGTTTCCTCCAGTGAATTCCGAGCAAATACAAAACGGCACCTAATCTTTTACAAAAGGAAGGTAACTCTTCAAAAAGGAGGTACTGGATACAAAATTTGTAATATGGATCAGTTACTATTTCCACTCAACAACACTATGTTACAGTAAGGACAAGAAAGTTAGTGACAGATTTTGGGAAACAATTAAACGATAAAATAACTGAAATAAACTCTCAATTTAATCAATAATGTTTAAATCTGACATGTAAAAACATAATAAGTTAAATCTCGCAGACTTTATACATATCTAAAACTGTTTCATAGCACGTCTAAGTTTGAAAATTCCACCGAGGGACACCGAAAATCTGTCAATTTACGGTATTAACACTCTCGTAAAAAGTCTTCTGTAGATATTAGCCCCATTGTTTTGGGTTCAATTTGAAGGAATACAATACAGTTTTCAATAGGGGTAAAGTTTTTTAAGAGTTCAACGCCGATTTTTTTTTCTTTCACCAGGACAGAGAATGTGACATAAAAAAATATTGTCTCATATATATCTTGTTTTATAATAATTTGTAATGGCAAGATATAGCATGAAGCACTCTGTACTAAGACAAGTTCTGAAAAAAATAAAAACGTGTTGAAACATAGCCTTAAGTATAAATTACTGTCAAAATTTCAAAGTTGATCTGGAAAGTCAATAACAAAATCGTCTTTAGTAATTAAATCATAATCTGATAACTCAAAACTAACGCTCTCGGCAACTTAACCCCACGTTCAGTTTTAATCGTATTATGTGGGGGGGGGGGGGGGGGGGCAGTGAGCAGGATCGTGCTTTGTCCAATGTTTTCTTGAATGGCAGCCGCTGTAATATGAACTGTGAATGTAAACTACATAATAATTTTAATGGGAATATCAACGACATGAAATAAAGTTCTTTTTAAATGAAAATGCCAAAGAGTGATTTCCTGGCCGTATGCACAAGAAATCGAAAGTAGAGATCTCACTTTTATGCTACAGTGTAAAATTGCTAAAAGAATTTCTTTAAATTCATTTTGAATTTCATTCGTGTACATGTACTATTGTCTTTCTTCATTTTTTTTTTTTTTGTTTCTTTAGGCTGAGTATTCAATTATAAAATTAATATGTAACTTAAGATAAACAACATCTAAAGTGTACTCACAATACAAGGAAAACAAATCTTTAAAGGAACTGAGGACCACACTAGATTTATTGAAATAGAAATATAGGTAAATAATTTTTTTTTGTGACTCCAGAAGGAGCATATTGTTTTTGGTCTGTCTGTCTGTTTGTTTGTCTGTTTGGTTGTCACAAAACTTTGACCTTGACCATAAAATGGACGTCTTTCCACCTACAGCCTCCAAATTTCACAGGTACATGCACCTTGATGAGCTCTACTCGAAATATTAGCTTAGAGATCAAGGGATCAAAGGTC
The DNA here is from genome assembly GCA_012932295.1 of Cyclina sinensis. Taxonomy (NCBI): domain Eukaryota; kingdom Metazoa; phylum Mollusca; class Bivalvia; order Venerida; family Veneridae; genus Cyclina; species Cyclina sinensis. Next base: position 1,937,962 of record JAAONU010000002.1, on the reverse strand, counting down.
ACCGACCCCGGGGGTCATGGCGTTCATTCGAACATAGCGCATGTTTAAATATATTTTAACAAAGAAATTTCATGAAACATTGCACTTTTTTAGTACAGCTTAAGCGTAGTTTCAGCTACATTTTATATTCGTTTATCTCAATGTTAGATTTAAACTATTTTAATCAAATAACATTGATTTTTTTCGCGTATTTTTTAACACATTTCCAATTTGCATTTTATTCTCAACTAAGCTGCATAAAAATCATAAACTAATCATCATTTATATCTAACTTGTTAAGAGTGATAAGCGCCTCAATATTGCGTCATCGATTAAGGTTTTTGTTGTTGTTGTTGTTCAAACTCAGACTGGAACAAAAAGAGCTAAAAAATTAGTTTTGTTACTGTCATTTCAAATTGGTATATGCACAATATTTACATGGTTCCTGCAAAATGAAACCAACATCAGAAGCCAAAGATGCAGTTGTTGGGCACAGTGCAATTTAATTTGTTACGTGTTACATTTTTTCACCATATCAACAGATTCTCATTCCTTAAATATGCGTGTTTTCAGGTGTCCCCACAAAGCCGACTATATCAGCAAACAAGAATCCGGCTGTAGGAGAAAGTGTCACATTAATATGTTCAAGTACTTCTACAACTATACCCAGTAACCACAAACTCGGCCTAACATACACATGGAGAGTTAATAATACAGTTAATTCAATTGGTTCTAGATATACCTACTCTGGTAACAAGAGAACACTTACATTGTCAGATGTAGTGAAAGAAGATTCCAGTAAACAATTTACATGTACAGCTACAGAAAACGCCAGTCAAGAATATACGTCTCCCAGCAGTGACTCTTTATCTCTAAATATTCTCTGTAAGTAGAAGTTTTCCTTATTTTATTGAATTAAGGTCGATTAAAGAGTGCAGGTGTGCTTTGTTAGCATACACTCTGCTGGATGTAGTGCTAATTATTCCTGCAAAATGATTGTATGTACAACTATATGAATTTCCAATAAATGCTTGGAATATTTCAGTAGCAGCTCATTTCCAGTTAAAAAAAAGTTTTACTAACCATTATTAAATTTATTAAGTTTTACCTTTTTACTGTAATATAAAATAATGTTTTATCTTTCTTATGTCAATTCGTCAGTTTGTTGCCTTGGTAAATGTAAATAGCTAAATGCTAAGCCGGCACTGATGTAACAGCACTAAAACTTAAAAAGGAAAATCATAGCACTGTTGATTTACGATACAATTTCTAGCCATATGCATTTTGTACAGCTACCGAAAAAGTAAAAATATATTTATACTTACAAAGAAAAGGTTTCATAACAAGAATATATATTAAGATAAAGAAATGAAGGATTTTCATAATTCATACTAATTATTAATGACATCCGCTTTATGATATTTACTCGTTTTTGGTTCACAAAACAACATACATTTTTTTCCATATCCTAATAAAAACTGCCTCAACTTTTTCTGAATTTTGCAAGACAGGAGAATACCTGTTTACGCATCGAAAACTTATATACTGATGACGTCATTTGAGAGGAAAAAAATATCTCCTGCCTTCAACATTTTTAGTTCTTTTTAAAGAAAGTGAAGTTGATAAATTATTCAAAATGTTAGATATATCACAAGTTCACAAGTTTCTAAATTTGTAAACAATGTATTGGTTATACATTGTTGACGAGTTTTAAACAGGTTTTTGTGGGTTAAATCCACCAGCAATCATTGAAGTCAACCCTTGCGATTACTCTATAAGCCACATTCTTTACCCAGTTGTCATGAAACTTACTTAGAATGTTAGACCTAATAATTTTTTGAATGGTTTCAAAACTGGGTAACTTTGGATCATAAACAAGGTCGCCAGCTTAAATCTTCTTTATAAAATTTTGTCAAATCATATCTTTCGTTTAAAAACTGATTCAGATAGATAAGTAAAACGGGACATATGTAATTAAAAAAAAACTAGGTCACCAGCTCAAATTAAATGGTTAACCACATGAACATTTTAGATACCACCTTTAATACCAAATCTTCTCCAAACTTGATCACAATATATGTTCAGGTGATTTTCCAGAAAGTTTTAAAACTGGGTCAATTAGACCATAAACTAGGCCGTTAGATTAGATCAGCAAACAAACTTGTTAACACTCAGAGGTCACAGTTGAGATCCAATTTTCTTAAAACCAAGTCAGGTTTGATGATCATTTAAAAGAGTTTTACTATGGGTATTGTAGGTTCTTAATATAGGTGATCAGTTAAAATCATTCGAATACCCTTAGGCCAGTATAGAGGTTACCTTTTAGCCAAACCTTCATAACATTTGCTCAGAATGTTTGAACTGATGTTGAACTTAATTTCAACTGTGTCACGTTCCATCAAATCTTAGATCACCAACTCAGATCAGTTGAAAACTTTTTAAAAAATATTGAGTTTCAATTTTTATCCAACCTTATTGAAGCTCAGTCAGATCTGGTTTATGCGATGCCAAATACTAGGTCATCGGTTAAGGTCAACAGAAAATCTTTTCACCATATTTTTAAGAACCATGGTCAAAATGTTTGCTTTACATTTCTAGGGTAAGAAGGAAATTAGGTTTGAAGCGTCAAAAATTGAGTCCTTAATGCAGACTAGTGGAAATCTTCATTAACCCTTTAGAAAGGATGTCAACGAATACTGATTTTGGTATTCGAATGTTCCTATAGTATATTCGAAAATATTCGAATATTAGCACAGGAAATGTAATGTTTCTGAATGTCCAACCTTATTATATCCTAACCCTACACTTACAATATTGACATACTTGTTCCTGTTTTATTGAAAATATTCTGTTTCATTCACCAGATCGTATTTGAAATTCGTTTTAATACCAAATCATGTGCTCAAGCATTTATCACAACAAATCAAGTTTTATTAAATCTTTAAATGGACTTTTATGTCTTTCGTGACTTGTCCATTTGTTTTCTTCCGGTCCGTTTAATGACATCACTTTCTTGAATATTTTTGAGAAGGAGGCATTTTGCATTAACATTTTGCTGATCGAATTAAACATTTGATCTGAGAATATATATGATCAAAGCGCTGAAAGCGCAGAAAGGCTGGGGCATTTGCTGACATAATGAGTGTTAGTAAGGTTGGAAGTGCCTTAATAGGAACTAATTACCAATTTGAAGTTGATTGGATTCATCACGCTTGTTGACTGCTTCAGGGATTTTATACCAGTATTTTTGATTTGCTTAGTAGAGGAATGTGAAGACAGGATTCAAACCTGCGACCTCCAGCTGGAAATGGTAACATTGATAAGTAGCATTAATCCATCTGACATCCAGGTAAATGAGGTGAACTTAACCTTCCTTGTTTAAGTAGGATTTGTATGTTTTAAGAGGTAAATTTGTTTTAAAATACGTTTACCATCATATTTTTAATCCTGTTGAGTAAATTATTACTGTAACATCTGTCATATTTTATGTTATGCAAAAAGTTCGAAGATAGATTTAAATAGAAAATGCAAAACAATTCTGTTGACTGCTGTTCTATATACAGTAACATATTCCTTGCATCCCTATGAGCGTTGAACAGCTTTTGATTTGAGTAACAAACCTCATTGGGCATATTTTAGTAAGTTCTGATTGTAAGTGTGTTTGTGGTTGTTTTCCTTTGAAAATAAGTCGCACACATTAACTTCTAAGAAATGAACTGGAGGTAAAGGATGAGGTCTTTCAAATATTTAATTTGTTTACCAAAAACATTAGAACTTTCTCTCATTCTGTGTGAAACAGATGTTTACTATGTGCAATTCAAGCGCCTACGTGACGAAAACATTTTGCTAAAGACGTACATCCATAACACATTTTTCATTTTTCAAATGTATACTTGTGTAGAATTGTTACAGCTATTAAATAATTTTTTTAAATAAAACATGGTAAGATTTGCAAAACTACAAATATTCTACAAAAAAAAGTCCGGTTACACACGGTAATATTCATTCAAAAACTTATTAGACTGAGCGAGTATACGGATAGAAATCATGCAATTTCGTATCAATAACAATATCTAAAGATCAATCCATATGTCATATTACAGTTATTAAAGGACTGGAAATAAGGTATAACTACATGTATATGCTTTCTTGTTTCTCCGCATTTTCAAATTCTGTTAAATGGACTTGACTTTCGTAATGGCCCTCTCGAGTGTTTTATTTATATATAGAACGTGGTACATGTATGCCTTTTATGATTTTGATTGTTATCGATTCTTTATGTTTTGTTTGGTTAGCAAATAAAACTCGTACAATTACTTAAAGAAATGAACTGGAGATAAAGAATGAAGTTAATCAAATGTTTTATTTATATACCAAAACATCTAGAACTATTTTTTAATCTGTGTTAAACCGACGTTAACTGTTTTCTAATCAAGCGCCTACGTGAAGAGTGCGCTGTGTTAAAGATTAAGTACCGTAACATTAATATATTGTTTATATTCATAAATAATTAGTCGTTTATAACTGTAGCAGCTGTATAATAATATAAAACACTGACAATATTTGCGAAACAACAATAATACTGCCGAAAAAGGGCGGTAAAACACGGTAAAAGTTGTTCAAGAACAAAATTGGTGAAGTACAAATGACGGGTAGAAACCTTTAATTCAGTGAACTATTTTATGCAAATGAATAGCGCATTGATTTGAATAATTAGTTAAAAAGGTAAAGGCTTTTCGATGTGAGGCTTCAGTTTTCAGTATGATAGATATAGTCTGGGGCCTGAGGGCCCCAGCCTAAAAATCAAAACACTGTCATAATTGAATAATTTATTTTGAGTAAATTATTTGAGTGAATGATTTCAGTAAAGTACGTGAGGCTGGAGCTCTTCTCCCGTGTTATTGTGAAAATAAGTCTTTATGCAAATTTTACTAAAAGTCTATAAATTTGGCGTCTTTGGCGGATTAGCAATACATCAATCAGAGTTTGTTACGCACATTTATAAAGTTACGTGGCAATTACCGGAATTATTAATTGTTGAAACAACAAAGATGTCAACTGAGTGCAAATTGCTATAATCAAAATGCAAACTGACGCACATTATGAAAACAAATTTGCTGACAAATAGATAAGCTGTCACTTATTTACATTTTTCAAAACCTGGTAATTTTAAGAAAAATGATGCTGGAAATATTGGTAATCTTTTTATGCGAACATTCAAATGCGAAAAAAGGATTCGAATATTCGTAAGGAATGCGTATATTTGAATATTTGTTGAAAACCCTACTTTAGCGGTCACATTTCATTTGTAATATTATCAATCTCCTATAACTTAATGATTGTTTTGAATATTTCCTCGATATGATAAAACCTAGGTCAAAAAAGGTCGAAATCTCGGTCCCTAGCACAGATCAGAAGACTGTTCTTACGAACATGAAAGTCCGTAACAGAAAGATGCGATGCATTTTAGAATACACAACCCAGAATGGGATTTAAACTCCGATCTTAGCGCATCGGAGGCCAACACTCTAACCACTGAGCCAAAGAATCGATTCCCTGAGGCAGTTTTCAGAGGTTGTATTTATACAATTTTAGGAAGGTATGCACTAGACTGTAACCCTTCTTGAGAAAGTCGTCATTTATGATGAAGAATGGTGTTGTGTATTTTTTAGATCAGACGATGGGACAGAAATCTTGAAAGATTCTTTTTACTTATTTTCAATATATTATTATATTTTTTTCTATGTGATCTTCTAAGAGATAACAAATACCATAACTTGATCAAAAAGGTTAAAAATTGGTTTATCAACTCAAACGAAAATGTCTGTGATCACTCAAAATGTGCGTCTTCAGGATCTCAGGATTGAAACTTTGTTATATGGATTCAAATAATATGTCGTCTGAACAAATACGTTTCTTATTAAGGCTTTTTGTGATATTAGATGTTATTCCTTTATATAAAGATGGACCAAACAACGTGACATTCAGCCCTGTAGATACAACGTATACAAAAGAAGAGAACACAACACTTGGTACTGTGACTTGTGATGCAGAGTGTAATCCAACATGTACATTCAAATGGACAAAAATAGGTCAGGGATCAGTTATAAGTAGCTCAGCAGTCCTCAGTTTAGGAAAACTTACAAGTTCTGAGGCTGGAACATACAGATGTACTGCAACAAGGGGAGGAACTGTTACTAGGACAAAGACGCTAGTTGTCAATGTGATCTGTAGGTGTTTTAAATTTGTTGATATGTATGATCATCTTAATACTACTATTGAGTGGTAGCAGTGATAGTTGTTTTATGAGCAAATTTTCCATTGAAGTTATTATTCTTGTACTTACTCGCTAAATATAGTAAGATCTTTAGAAACAACATATTTAATACTTATTGTTTATCTTTGTAGTTTAAAGCTTGTACGTTGCTTAAGAAAATATCATTTGTTACCATGCATAATAATATATCTATACAAAATAAAATTCATGCATTTTTACAGGTGCCTCTTTCGAACTGATCAACAGACACCCCTTACTCAGTGTTACTTTAGTGGCCAAGTCGCCATAAAAATTTCAAAATGCTTTCATTTAATAACATTTTTTTCAAGCAGAATAACTGAAAATTAATTATTTACTGAGCCAGGCTTAAATCAAATTTCAAATTGTAACTGGAAGATTATATTTATTTTTAGTAATCTTAATAACTCTTTGTTGCTTCTGACATACATTATATCAGAACGTTTTCTGCATTTATTTTGTCTGTCATGTATCTTGGTCACTTAATCGTTAATATAACCTAGATATTTTCCGTAATCAAATTTTGTGTCAGTTACTGTATATATCTTAAAACGGTGGCGTAGCCTGGTGCATAACAACGGAAATGTAATATTAACTAACAAATAAGGATTTACTTTAGTTTTTCACAAGGCTTTGCATTCAAAAGTCCTCAAGTCTCTGATTTAAAGGTGAGCTGTCTTTCAGATGGACCAAGGAGGATGTACTTTACGCCTCCTGACACATCCTACAGACAGAATAAAAACTTTCTATTACCACCTATAACATGTGAGTCAGAATGTTGGAGTTGTGAGTACAGTTGGACAGGACCAAACTCTTACTCCCATATAGGACCTGTTCTCAGCCTTGGTACACTTTCAAAGTCAATGGCTGGAAACTATACATGTACAGCTAGAAATATGCAATCATCCCAGCAGACACAGCAAAGTAAAGATGTCAAGATTGAAGTCCGATGTAAGTTTTATTATTATTATTATTATTATTAATATTATTATTATCATTATTGAACTCGGTTATGTTATTAAAATACCACTGTAATATGTCGTATGTCTTTTGATGATGTTATTAGTGAATTTTTATTTAAACTGTGTTTTGAATAAGACACTTTCAAAGTTTCCTATTTTAGTGATTCTGTTAAACAGGCGTCTTTTACGTCTTTAGAAACATCCGCTATTTTGCAAGGTAAATGAAAGTAAAGCTTGTTTACTATAGTGTCACCGCAGTTAAATGTGTCAGCATCTTCTATCGTTCAAAAATAGACACACCACGATTACTTAATATCCATTAGACGGGTAATTGGTAACTAAGCTATATAGTGTTGTTTTAAGCTCACCTGAACTGAAAGGCTCGCTTATGTGCGGCGTCGGTATGTCAAACAGTTGCTTTCAAAGGAATCTCCTTTGAATTTCCTTAAATATCCTGAAATACCTCTCTTTACTAGAATGTTTTTGCAAGGCCTTTTTGAGATTTGTAAAATCCATGCTGAATGGGGCGGAGGTACCGGTAGGTCTTCAAAGCTGAGCAGGAATTGGGGAATTTTGTAGACAGTTTAAATGAAAAAAGATCGTGTGAAGCATTTCTTAGAGTAATAAATAAAAATATTCTAACATTTTCTCATATTTTCTAGATGGACCTGATATACTTAATATCAGTGTGCAGTCTCCAAAGATTGTTAAAGAAGGTGATTTAGTGCAAGATATCACATGCTCTTCAGAATGTTTCCCGGGATGTTCTTTCAGTTGGAAAAATATAACAGACGGTTCAAGTATTTCTGGTGGTAATTTAAATCTTGGAACAGTTAACAGATTCACGGCTGGCTTATACACATGTGCAGGAACGAATATCGCCAAAGAATATACAAAGACAAAAGAAAGAAATGTATCGGTCTTTGTGAATTGTAAGTTTGTTATTCCTAGCTCATCTAAGCAAAGGATGCTCAGTGTGAACTTTTTATTTGATCTTGTACGATATATATCAATCACAAAGTCAATATTTAGCTTGTTGCAACTCTAGAGGCCACATATTTATTATATACTTATAAATGAAATATTGAGAAATATTGATGAAATAAATTGCGTATTTTCATTTTCCGTATTTTCACTGTAAAAATTTATTTTTCACTGCAGTGAAACATATTTTCCGTATTTTCACTGGTGTCTTGCCGGACTACTTTCTTCTAAATTTTGCCAATACACATAATTAAAGGGGATTTTTTTTGGAATCATAAGGTAAAAAATGAGAGAAAGTATATAATAAACAGAAAATTCAAGTTTTTTCTATAAAAACAGGATCTATTTTCATCTTGTGGTATAAAAATTATCATATTTCACTCGTGGCTATCGCCACTTGTGAAATATTTATTTTCATACCACTCGATGAAAATAAATTCTGTAGTCACAGAAAAACTTGAATATCCTCTATGTCTTCATAAGTGTCGTAAAGAACTTTTTGGTTAATCATATCTTAAATAATTTTGATCACAAGGTTATGTCAAAATGTTAGTGGAAAAAATATTACAAATGTCATGAAGTGTAAGTTATTCTTAATTTGCAGCGTAGTAGAGTAAACAATGATAATAGGCAAATAAAGTTTCTTTGTTTCTGTTATGACACTGAGATGAATCTGAGGACTTAATGACAGAATGCCATATCGCCGTTTACGGTAAATGAGCTTAAATTTGTGCATGGCTCTAAACCTGGCTATTATCTTCAATAAAACTCAAGGGATCGTAGACAGCTTGCCTGAGTTCAAAGTAATAAATAAAGAAATTCTTCTCTCTTTTTTGTGGGAGGAGGTGGGGTTATGCCACTTAGGGTTATAAGGGTATTACCCAGAATTTCCGACTTTTCGAACTTCGACGGGGCAACGGAGGTCAATCAAAATGCAGCAGACCATCTGGAGCTAGAGATTTCCTAGACTATTTTTATGTACCAGGTTATTTTGCCGATGAGTTATGTGCACTGAAATACGGCAATAAATCAGGCAGTTATTTCTAGTTCATATTAAAAATTGCACTCTTTAATAATTTCTTTGTCCACAATTTCTATGGCATGAGTATCTTATTTCAATTGTGTCTCCTCCTTCGCTGGTCGAATTTCAGCGGAACTCACTATGATTTATTCATACCAAGTCTAGTTGAGCATTTCGTCGGCATAATTCGTTTGAGTGCTTTTCAGTGAAGTTATTGGTCTTGATTTGTCCTAATTTGAACATAGATGGGTATATCTCTTTTACCGCTTGTTGGATATTGCCGATAGCTCACAGAAATGATCGTTAGCGTAGGTAGTTATGCGTTTTATTGATGTGTTGCGGTCTGTTGATTCTTTTTTTTACTTTTATTTTTCAATCATTCCATTTAGGCATACGTAACAATATAATGACATGAATACTTGTATATATTACAAATAAACTGGTATTTATTAAATTGGTCATAACCTACATGTAGGGATTATTAAAAAAAGTAGTACGTGAAAGTAATATTAGATAAGAAAACTATTTACAACTTGAAGTACGTAAGAGGAGTAAAGGGTTGAAAAGGAAAGGAAGAAAGGAGTATTTGAAGTCCGTTGATTCTTAGCAGAGTTATGGCCCATTTTATGTCCAAACTTGAATACATTTAAGCATATCTCTATAAGTGCTGACTAGAGTTTGACTAAACTTCACAGCAATGACTGACCATTAGCAAGGAAATTTGCGCATATGTTCGGTTTATATTGATCTGGTAATTTTTAGCAGGACAAAAATTGGACATTAAACAACAGTGAAATATAAATGTACCTCATTTTCGTTTCACTCTTAAACTTTGAGCTTTTAGAGATATAAATTTACCTAACACAAATGCTGTTAATTCGGTCAAAGAGATATTTCAACAAAATTGAAAATATAATGTTATAAAAGGAAAATCTTCCAGACGTTTTGCTTGAAACGCCGAATAGATATAATTACCAAGTTTTATATTTATGTATGGGTCAGATATATTTTAAATAATATGTTAGTGTACACCTCTATCCGAATATTTTTGCAGCTGCGATTTGTGTGGGGCAATAATAGAACCATTGAAAGATATGTTGTAAATGATAGAAGATGCAAGTCTTCAGTTTGTTCATTTCGTTTGTTTTTAGCGAATACAGCAATTAAGGGCGGGGAGTGACGATTGTTTTGTTTATATTCGACAGATTTCAATCTGTAGTTTCGTTTTCTCACCAGCAGTTGGCAAAAAAAACCATTGCAGGAATTTTACCAGTGGATACACATGTGTCAAAATGTTTACTAAATTTCCATCTTCTTTTACAGAAAAGTTCCAGACGTTGGCATCCCAGATTATAAACCATTATTTTTCAAGTGCATTTTACCCCCTTAATGTAATTTGTGCAGTGCTTAATTTCTGCAAAAAGGGATCATGTATAGTGTCTGCGAATATTACCTAATAAAAAAAGTTTTTATGCAGTATTCGTCCCCAGGGTATTTCAAATTACAGCACCTAAACCCAACCCCATAGTCGTTTTAAATCCGGCAGGAATTTAAAATGACACACGGGACATAAAGCTATGTACTAAATTTCTGGTTCTTTAAGCTACAGATGCGTTAAAATACCGGATATTTCAGAAAACAAAGACAGTTTTAGGATATTAAAACCTGGTTGTACACATATGATTTGAACAACAATTGTGAATAAGTAAGCACTTCCGCTTTATTGTGGCATTTATTCATGAGCTAGTTAAACAAATTTGAACAACATTTTACAGATGCTCCAGATGTTAGTGTGGTACTTTCATCAACAAATGTCACAGAAGGTGCATCTCTTAAATTGTCGTGCAAAGGATCTGGTGTTCCTGGTACCTATTACTATGTAAATTTATCTCAATCATGGAATGGTGTTGAAATTGTCAATGGCAACATTGCAGTGGCGGGTTCACAACCTAACAGATTAGTTAGCTTTCAAAACCTACAGCTCCAAGATTCAGGACAATACACATGTGTACTAAACAATGGAGTTAGAGACAAAGCAGGAATGTTAAACCAGGCCGGATCAAAGAATATATTAGTTGAAGGTATGTATTGAAATCTCAGGTAGTTTGAAACTCACGTTTAAAATGTTGAAAAGTTTGCTTCAAAAGATTTTAGTGGAGTACTTTACTTTACTTTACGATATGATCAAATAAATATATTCGCTTGTATAAGCAAATATATTTGTTTCAGAAAGGTAAAATCCAAACATTTTTTTTTATTTTCTCAAGCGTTTGTAGCTAAGGACTGATGCTATTCATATAGTAGGAGTTATCTGGTACCATTGCAATTTCAGATAGAGAGGATTACGATTCTTACATCTGCGTTGACTTTTTGAGTCCATTTTTATTAACTTAATATCAAAGAATGTCAAAAGTGAAGTTTTGCCTTTCTAACTAAAATTTAAAAACAATTCAGAAATATCATCCTAGAAAGGTGTCGTACTTTCTCTCTGGAGACGAGAAACTGTGTGTAGATAATTTTCTTTTTGAAGGATTACGTTAGAAATAAATGCGTGGTTTGTATTTCAGTTTCCTTGTTAGAAAACGTAGGGAAGCACCCTGCTATTTTTATCTAGGTTTCATATTTTCGGATATATACGTGTGATTAAACTATCAATTGATAGAAACATAAAGTTTTAATGGCTAATTATGAAAATTAAGCTATGCTATAAAATCCCACGTCCTTTTAAGACATGTTGCATGCATGGCAGAAGTGACGATCACTTGTAGCCAATACTTTTGATTATTTCTCAGATACATTTATTCATTTGATGTTAAAGTAGAAAGTTATACCTTTACTCACAAAATGATTTGCTGCAATCAGCATTAGACTGAGATAGTAACACCTAGATGTCAAGATTCAAAAAAGGTAGAGAGTATGTATATCGAAACAGATGCAATGTGAATTATAATTTTCTTAGGCAATACTTTGAGATTAAAAAAGTAGCGTGACAATGCAGGAATAACATCTTGCAGCATTTGAATGAAATCACTTTGCTATAGAAAAAAAACACAAAAAAAGATCAATACAATTTTATTGTGACTACTTACAGCAAAACTTGTGTGAAGTGCGATCAAAATTATTAGAATAGCATTATACCTGGAACATTTTGCCTTAAGTTCAAACGCCTAAATGTTCTCTTAACTTAAAAATTTGTCGCTATATAAATTATTGTTCTCTGCATGTACCCGTTTACTCATTGCGAAAATAGCAAAATTATTGTAGGCAAATCGCATGGGCCTATTTCAGTGCGTCCAAAAGTTTTTAAAGATGAGCTTCGCTTTCCTGGTGCCTTTAATGGAGCTGTCCAAATTCAGTTACCAATTTACAGTTTTCCTGCTTTGGACACAGTTTCAATGACTAGATATGACGGCCAGAGAATTGTCAATGGTAACAAGTATAGCATATCCAACAGACGTGACACTGTCAGGACTACGTTTTATGGAACGCCAGTCTCTTTGATGGGATATGCGATAGATCTGAAAATAAAAGACTTGAAGGAGACAGATTTTGGCAACTATATTCTTACGCTTAAGAACAAAGTTGGCACAACATCGATCGATTTAATTGTTATTGCAGAAGGTAATAAGCTTATCTCATCCATACTTTGGAACACATAATATTTCTTTCGTAAATATGCTGATTGATTTATGCATTCCAGCATACATTTACATTGATAATGCAGTAAAGTTCATCCTATTTTTCCTTTGACTAAACACCTGTTGTTTATCCAAAGCAAAACTTAATTAATCTGCGACTTGTTTAGTAAGCAAAAAACTGTTTCAATTAAGGACAGGGAACACTAAAAAGGAACATGCTGCCGGTAAGGGTCGGGTATATAAAAGGAACGAGGGAATGGTATTAAGTTAAAAAAACTAATGTGATTTGCAAAAAGATTTTGACGGGATAACATTTGCAATTACTTCCCTAAAAATAAATAGATTTACTTCATATATTTGAACATAAACCCTTCCAACTTACATATCTATTTGACATTCGTCTCGAAATAACATTGATCTTGACGGTCCTATTTTCAAAAATACTTAATACTGGCCTTAAGTCTCTCGTTACTCAATAGATTGAATTCATGTTTGCACACAACAAACAAATGGTGTTTATATATATTTCTTTTACCTTGACTCCTAAATGATACGTGTCTTGTGATCAAATTGTCAAAGACACTTCTTATGAAACAACAGATGTCCATGTTTGCATACAACAAAACTTTCGGAGAGCTTTCTCCAAGTAACACACACACACGCACACACACACACACACACACACACACACACACTATAAATTTTACCTTTTTTTACAGTCACCCCTAATTGCATTGACTTTGAGGTCAAAGAAACACTTTTACTCTTCTACTTATCATGATGTGAACATCGGCTCAAATTTCAGAGCACCACTTCTTAGGCTTTGATTGTCTGTGACAGTTTTTTGCTTTCAGAATGACCTAAGAAGCATGATTTACTTAGAAAAAGAAACTTGTTGATGTGTTTGAACATTGTCATTTTGGCCATTTTAAAGTATTTGGTTTTTTTAATCGTTGAGCTAAAGACGTCTTTAGACATCTTTTACCACTTCCGAGTGAAGACTTCGTGAGAATGAATTTGTAAAAGTTTTGGTCACACTTATAGGTCGTATGTATTTTCGAGTCTTATCTGTAATTTGTCCGTGCATAAAGGGATTTTAATAGTGTAGTTGGAGTTGGCACAAATGTTAATCTCATCTCAGCCAATAAGACATAAGAGGTCATATATTTTTTTACGATTCAGTCTTACCAAACTCCCACCAATGTTTCACAGCAACAAAAAGTGAATTTGTTATAACAACAGCATTATATTTTTCTCATCAGGGCAACATTTTTAGATGATTTTGTGGACTATCATTTAGTTCTTACTCGATATTCCTCTTTTGTCTCAGAAGGGGCGGTATTGTGGGGGATTTTAGTGAAACTTCTAGTTTTATTTATTTTGAGTGATCATTAACATTCAAGACTGAATTCTTTAGGAAATACCTCTTTAATTCATGGTATCAGGCACATTTAATGATTAAAACATGTACTGGAAGGTTTCATTGCATCCCTGTTTTTTTCTAGTAAAATTGGTTATGCAAGGATTTATTATATGACCGTTTATGATAAACAGTAGTTATTTAAACGCTTATTTCTTACTCATTTGTTTCAACTATTTCATGTGCTTGTTCTAATGGATTTTCAATGAACCCATTCGAATATACATCTAAGAATGTTGTGCCTGTTTTAAAATCAAAATATTACACAGCAAAAGTCAGTTATACAATGTCCTGCTGTAACTATAGCTTTACTTCGGACATGCTAAGTCTGTAATATGGAAACAGACAAAGCAAAAATGTTAAAGAATAAAAGTATTGATAATGCAATATTAGTTTGTTATAATAATTATGTAAATTGTATTTTTCTGCAATAACAACATTTTCATCACACAAAATTTGAAAAAAAAGAAAGAAAAAAATCTATAACCCTTTTGATAAAGGAAAAACTCACCACTGTTAGGATAACAAATATATCTGACATTTGTTTATCTTTTGACAGGCCAAATGCAGCAATAAACAAAATATTTTTTATTGAGTTATTAAGTTCACTTTTGTAGTTAGTCGCTGCTAAATAGATCCGGATAGAAAAAAAGAGTTATTCGTTGTTTTATTGTTTTTTAAAATAAAATGATTCATTTTTGCAGGTAAACCATACTCTCCGAAAACGTTTTGGGTTTTGCAAGGATTCAGTATTCCAACTTTTGTATGGGAAAAGGACTTCAATGGTGGGCTAAATCAAAGTTTTGTAATACAGACATCAGTTGTTGGTTCAGACCAGTGGGTAAACCAAACGGACATCAACGAGAACGATCAATGGTACAAAATAAAGGATACATTATACATTGCAAACATAACAAACCTCAATCCAGGAATTTACAAGGCGCGTATATTTGCCTACAATACAAAAGGAGACTCTCGGTTTGTGGAGCTTGAACATACTTTTATTGTTCAAGAGAAAATTGGAGGTAATTTATTATAGCTTTTTCATAGTTATGAAGTAAATGAACGAGAAATTTTTATATTATCATGTTTTGCTGATTTCAAGTAAACAGTTTACGAAAAATCATGATGATACATTGTATCACTTTCATTAAAAAAGGAAGCAAACATACATATCTGACTAGTAAAGAAAAAAAGAAAGATTAAAGTAAGGTTATGAGATATTTGCCATATGCAACGAAAGTTATTTAGATCGGTAGTCCACTAACTTATTTTCTTGTTTTCACGTTTCATGGTTCGCTTAAGTATAAATAAACAATGAAGATGCATTTATATTTGTTTCTATTTGTTATATGCCCGAAGGGAGCATATTATGTTATGGTTCAGGGCGTCCGTCTGTCCGTTAGCATTTTGGTTTCTGGAGGATAACTTAAGTACTCTTTGGCCTACAGTCTTTCACCTTCATGTGATTGTTGCCCGCATTGAGTGGATGACCCCTATTGATTTTGGAGTCAAAAGGAGTAGCTAAAAGGTCATGGTCACATAGACTTTAACATTGAAAACCATTTTCGCCATGTAACTTGACAATCATTTGTTATAGAGACTTCATACTTTATATCATGATTACACGCATTGAGTGGATGACCCTTATACACTTTAGGGTCAATATGTCACAGGTCAAGGTCACAGTGATCAAAATGTTTAGAATCATTTACACTCTGTAACTCAACAACCATATGTCGTAGAAACTTCAAAATTCATTAAATGGTTGCACAAATTGAGTTAATGACCCGTATTGATTTTGGGATCAGTAGGTCAAAGGTAAAATAATAATCAAGTTTTAAAGCAAATCATTCAATTTTAAAGCCTAAGGTATCATCCGTTGTATCACAAATGCATCAGTAAGTCAAAGGTCAAGGTCGCAGTGACCTTATCATTGAAAACCATTTCCGCCATGAAACTGGATAATCCTTTGTTGTAAGGACTTCAAACTTTATACCATGATTGCACACATTGGGTGAAAAAACCCTTTACATTTTGGGTTCAGTATGTCAAAGGTAAGGGCCACAGTGACCTAAATGTTTAAAATCATTTACACTCTGTAAATCGACAACCATTTTTCATGGAGACTTCAAAATTCATAAAAACGTTGCACATATTGAGTGAATGACCCCTATTGAGTTAAGGGTCAGTAGGTCAAAGGTAAAAAAAATCAAAATTTAAAGCAAATAATTTAATTTTAAAGCCTAAGGTTTCCTCCCTTGTATTACAAATGCATCAGAGCGGTGCTCTAGTTTATATTATTATGGCGAACCTTTAAAAAATGATTTAAAAAATGAAAAGCATTCTTGTACATATACTTTTGTACATTACTTAGGAATTAATTTACTAAATAAATACTACAAAAACACGTTTGTACCTAAAACAAAAATGTTAAAAGTAAAAGTGTTATAGAAGCTTTGACAATCAGGATGCAATTACACACCGCGACTTTCAATCGTATAACAATATTACCAAGTAAAAGGCTTGAAATTTAAATGATTATACATAACATGTAACAAAGAGACATATTCTCTGTGTACAAGAACATTGAAGCTGCAAGATTAGTGATACCAAGTTGAGATAAAAAATAAATTTCCACTAGACAGGAAGAATATATTTTGTTTTACAGATAAACCGTGTGTTTCTGCAAGTACTGGAGACTCAGTTAAGATAGTCGGTTCTTCACTAGGAGTGATATGTGTCATCCTTGCGATCTATGCAGGTACAGTTACTATCTTGTGGAGACGAATTACGGCATTGAAAGGTGAGATTTCGCAGACTTACAGACATAAGCAGGACATTTTTGAACGGCTTTGTTTGTATTTATAGAATACTTATGGATTTTGGTTTGAATGCCTTTCAAAAGACAATAAAGTCGCCGTATTTTTTCTGTGAAAGTCGACTTTATCAAACTAAGACACTTAAAGACTTGACATAAACAGATAGAACGTTTTAAATTTATGATAAACATGTTGCAAGCTCTGACATGTTTGTAATGAAATGTGATATTAATTTTTCTGATGTGTTTTATTAATACGGCTGCTACATTATATTGATAAACGCAGTTCAAACAAAATCGTTTCATTTCTGTATATTGTTTTTATTTTCTAGACAGATTTTCCGCACAGAAAAAGAATACGTTGGAACAAAAGTTGTAAGCTCTTATATATGTAGTTCATAGTTAATTATTTATATTGCTTTGTATAAAATATAAGATGTTATTATTATTGTAACAGTTATTATATTCTATTTCAACATTATGTATTGAGTAGATTAATTACACTCGGTAAAATATTGTGTGGAAAATACTTTATTAGCGAATGTCTGTTAAAGCAACAGCGCTTGATCACGTGATAAATTGATCTATAAAATCACATAAAATTTAATGAGGATTTAATTTGTTTATGATGAAACTGTAACTAAAATCAAAGAGTTAAACAATATTTCAAGAATTCTCTTGATAACAATATATCTGTCAAAAAATGTAACAAAATATAAAACTGAAGAATAAATGTTTTAAATTTCAGATCATATGTGAATTTAACATTTAAAGCAGGCAGCACTGGAAATCAAGATCTTCCACAAGAAAACACAGAGGAGACACAGTACACTAGTCTGGAGCGACAGTCTAGTGATGATAAGAGCACATATGATATACTTCATGCAAAATAAAAAACGAAACCAATGTCTACGAATCACGTGACACAGATGATTTTACTTCATTTCTTCAAGTTCGCAATGAAATATTATTCACAGCTTATGGCAGATAAATCTTTAATAGTGCACTCAATATTAAATTTCCTTTGACAACTGTTTATATTAGGTGAGAAGTGTGTTTGGGTTTTTCTGACAGATTGTGTATATATTCTAACAATCTTAAACAAAGTCTTGTTATGACTTTTGCCTTTTTGTTGATGTATTGTTGTTTTCTTTTTGTGATATTATTTGAAGTAAGGTGTATGTATTTTCTGTTTTAATCAAAGGAGGACAAAGTGCATTTGTTGCTAAAATTTGCACTGCCTAAATTGATACATTTTGCCATCCAGTTCATGCGACAGACAGTAATTCAATACAATATATATAATGATCAGAAATTGTTCATTTTGCTGATTTTTATCACTTTTTTACGAACTTTAACAATATTGATTAAATCAAGCACCATGTCAAAACAGTATTCATTTTAAAATATGAATAACATTAAAAAAAATAGAAAGAACGACATAAAAGCTTTGAATATTTTAAATCAGTAGTGCTGAATTTTAACACAAAATGGGGAAATAGCATAAAATGTGTTAGGTGACGATACATTCTTGTCTTCGAATGTCTTCCATACTGTATTAACCTTAACTACATCATAACAGTATTGCACCGTTGTTATTAACTTTTCTACAACATCGATGTTCAAAGGAAACTGAACAAATTCTATTTTGCTATATCTATTTGTTTTAAAAGTGATTGTTTCATCATTCGATGTACACGAAGAAACACGGTTAGTTTTCTTGTTTCTTGAGCAAATAGACGAACAATGTTACTGTTCAGTACGGTTGGTTTAAACATGCTAAATGTCTATACAGCAGAGAAAACTTAGTACCTTGTGGCTTTGTCTCAACATGCATATAATATTACATTAAACCAGGCGGTGCAGAGACATGTTATTTGAAATTAATTAATTTAAAACTTTTTCGCGACAAGATATAAATAACTAACGAAATACTAATGTTTCTAAAACGGGCTACGATTCTTCAAAGAATGCTGACCGAGTCACTGCTTGTCATATACAATAGTGTTTTATTCTTTTCAATGTTATAATATTGAATATAATTAAATATAATGGCTACTCTTAATTTTCATACAACGAAGTCACTTTAAAGCGTTTTGAATAAAAAAAACGTTTATCTTCTTTATTAAGTCTGCTTAAATGCTTACTTCAGATGTATCTTATTGTCTTTGATTTAGTTTGTTCAACATAATAGTTGTTTATAATAAAGTTTAATAGCTAAAGTCATGAAGGTGATTTAAGGCATGAAGATGATTTATTTCGTCTGTGTTTACTTGTTTTAAAGAGTCATATAACTAGCGATCTAATTCTTTGTTAGTATATTTTTACGGCGATTATCACATTTAAGTCACCCGAGGTAGATATAGACTACAATTAATAAACTTTCCCATAAAACCGTAATACATAACACGAATATTTTGACAAATGCTTCAGTAGTTGTTCATTCTTATAATCTAAGCTTTATCATCTGATGTAAAAATATTCTTAAGATTGCAATATTGACTGCAAGGCCATTAAATATATTTGAAGTTTAAAAATGCAGTAAATGATTTTTGATTTTGACCTCATGAATATGAATGACACTTTGTACATCATTCACCTCAGTGACAAGTGGAAAATATACGTATTTTGAAAATATATACTAGCCTTGACTGTTGTAGTTAATTTATTTGATACTAATTAAAGTATGCCAAATCTGTTGCATGACTCAAAAATCATGTTATGATTTCAGATGACAAGAATCCATTAATTGTAGGTAAGATATTTGTCTTTGGAATCATACATCAGGCAAGAACTTAGTAAAACGTAGGAGTAACATGTTTTTTATTACTGAGAGTGTCAGCCTCTAGGGCTTACTTACCACGTCTGCTATTGAACACATGTACTCCCCTATTCCTTACCCTTGGCCAACTCGTCAGGCGGAGAGGCAATAATAGCCAGTCTATCGTATTTTGCTTCAGGTCACTAACCTATATCGTCTAAACAAGAGTCTGTCAGGACTTCCACGTGCCGCACACTTAACGAATACATTGACCTAATATGTTCATATGTGTTTACATACAAAAGGAAAGTAATATGACATATATTCAGCTTTATATATATAATAAAAGTTCTATTAATAACTTAAAACCAGAATTATGTAGACCATAGTGTGTTTTATTTTGTTTTTTAGGCTGAAAAAAGGAACACACACAAACGTTGGCTAGCTCATGGACATTTTATTAATCAGATTTATGTTTCTATTCGATATTGTCGAACTTTTATCTTCTTTACTTAATTTGAATTAGAACATTATTTAAATGAGCGCTATTTCTTTAAAATTAACTGTGATAAATGAATTTAAAAAAGTAATGAAATGATAAGCACGTGTTATGTCTTTTTTATTCATATGCATTTAGATAACCAAACTTCTGTACCAAACAATTATGTTCAGAAATATTTGGCGGTCAAGCAAGGAGGATTTATGGCATATTGAATCCTTCACACTACTTATCCTGTTAAATGACCGAATCTTGTTCTATTGGAGATGAAAACACTGCAACATCCGTTTGTAATGTTACATCGAGTGAGTATTTTTAAAACAATGTTAAGAAATCATTTTAACTTCGAAAAGCACCACTACGACCCTGTTCTGGATTAAAAATTTTCAATAACAAAAAACATATTCGTTCAGAGTCATAACTATTACAGTTTAGTGGTTTTGCTTCCTAAACTACAGAAACAGCCGGGTTGTTAACCTATACAAGTACTCGCACTGTACATGTTCAAAGTTAGGCGTTTAAGCGTCAAGTGATATTGATGACATTCTATTCATCACGATAATACGAAGTGGTTTGTGTAGAGTGACTCAACCATGCATTACATTTATCATGAGGCATTTGTATTCTTATGATATTCACAATTAAAGAAATATCTAAATTACCTAACACTTTTTACGTGCATTATATTAGTTACTGTGTCTTCATTAATGTAATATGAGACATAAACTAGGTCGAAAAACAACCCTATTTAAAAAACTGTCTTGTTAACGTTAAAACCTTTTAGTGTTATTAAAAAATCACATTTACCTCATGATAACATAGTGTACCTTTTATTGCGACACACAGCTTTGTATATTAATAAATTAATTAGATTTTGAAGGCTAACAAGCAAATAACATTGTCCGTATGACATACTTATCGTTAGACCAAACAAGATTTTTGGCAAACCTGCTAAAACGAACTTTTGACTTACTTAGGAGACCAATCAGATTTGTCACTTAAAAGAAGGATAATCCCAAATGATTAATACAATAATTCCATCAGATAATGTTATTATAACTGCGAAACAAACTTATAACAACATTTTGAAACACCTATAAAATTATTAACCAATCAGGGCTTCTGCATTTTCAATGACTGGTGCGAAAAAAAAAAGATTGTCGCACGAGTTAGTAATAACAAGGTAAGGTAGACTATTGAATACTTTTTTTGTCAAGCTATGTTTATTGAAAAGCGATCGCAGAAAAGCTCTTCTTGCGAATAGTTGTGTGAATTTCTTACAAACACCAGGTAAGTTGTTCAGTATAGGGCAAGTACACATCCTTCACCGTGTATTTCCGATTAAGGGGAATACTTCTTATAAAGATGAGTTTATATTTCATAAACTTTTATTACACTTAAGTTTTATGACAATTCATACAAATAAATTGCGTAAGTAAGGCGGTTACCATACTTCCGTGAGAAAAAAATGAATATTTAGTATTTAACGGATTGAAAAGTAAACAATGTTTTAGCAATAACAAATACACAGTTTCAGATTTAGATAGTTTTTAAAGATAGTCTTAAACGACAATATATCATAACGTTGTGCACTTTATAAATGGGAATTTCATATGTTTACATAACAAAACTATCAAGTGATAAAATCACTCAACATTGAACCAGGAAGATTAAGTTAACGCCGAACTTTGTTTTCATTTGCTGCGTTTCATCGGTTAGGGGAAAACTCAAACTGCATATTACCCAAATCAAGATATAAAAACAAACTCATTTTCTGCCTTAATATTATTTAATTTTGTTCAATCTTTATCTTGCTCGTTTGTCTCTATATTTTGATAAAAACAAACACAATGATTGATGTAAAGTAACTATTTGGAATCAACATAAATTAAACATTTTGAGATCGGCCCTACATGACATTTTACCTAACTCTGGATATATCAACCGTTTTGTTGATGTTTTTTCCTTGTTCCGTTTGATGATCATCTAAAGGTTGAAAATGAGCAGTGCAGCAATTTTACAGGTTAAGTTATGCACTTGTATATATGGTATACTTATAGTATTTCCCTATTTCAAAACGAACAAATCAAACCTGTTAGTTGTAGATTAAAGTAATTAAGGCTTTTATTTTAGCGGGGATGTCTTAATCAGTTGTGTGATTACTTAATACGATTCAATGAGTTAAACGCTAATCATTTTGTAGTTTAAGTACAATCGACGACAGAAAAAAACATACACGCAATAATTACAAAAAAGCCGAAAAAACGTGATTAAAAGAAAAAAAACGCAGATTCAAAACATCGCTGTGTACTCGGCGACTTAAATAGGCATAATGGACTTTTAGCAGAGACTAGATAGAGATAATTATTTGTTTATCGACGTTTTCATTATTTATAAATTGAAATTAAAAACAATGGCATGTATTTCTCAAATTTGCAAAATCAGTGACGATAAGTTGAGTTTCCGTTTTTATTTGCAGATCCAGTAATAGACCACAGTCCTCTTCAAAGTGTCACATAGCTCTAAGTTAAAAATATGTAGGGACCTTAACAATGACCAACCTGAAAATGAATGATCGCAAAGAACGCGCTAAATATGAACATACACTAACAACGTCGTTAAAAACTTAGGAAATACATTTGATTGCTCGCATAATGTACTAGAATGTTGCAAACATGTCATATTGTTGCAGGATATTTAAAGTTATCGATGAGTGATACATATATGCATGATCGAGATCTTGCCATTTCAGAAAGATTATGATATAATGTATTTACAGAAGGTTTCCCTATTTGTAGGTTCCGTATAAACACTCAAATAGACATTTTCCAGAAATCGTTTTCTCCAGCTTATAATTATTCCTCGATGTAATGTATGATTTTCACCAAAAAAGTAGAGAACATACATGTTTAAACATGTCTCATATTTCATGTAATTATTGCACAAATTATGACATCAAAGATCAATGAGTTGATCTTGAATAAATTTCCTAACATGTTCAGGAGATAAAGACTGGTTTGACCATTTTTCTGTACACCCATACACGGTATATATAATCATTGCCATATCAGAGTCTACAACAATGATTTGACCATGTGCATATACATATCAACTCTGAGTCTGCAATATGTTTATGCAGTGAGGCCTAATCAAGACGTGCTATCAAAAAGACAAGGAGCATATTATATGATCAAGATAAATGAACTCTGTACAACATGACTGCAAGTGTTATGAGAGTTGTCTCCCAAGTAACACTGACCTCCTATGGAACACATCAGACGGCCCAAGTGCTCTGTAAGACTGTTCAAGAAGAAAATTATTGAACTATTCAAGAACATTATTCAAGAACAGCTCCAGGATTGTTTAAGAGCTTAACAAATGTTTTCAAGTTGTCTTTGAAACATCCAAGAACCATGTAAGAACTGTTCAAGGGGGAAATTGAGAAGAAATAATTTAAAAAAAATATATTTTGGGACAATTTCTTAAATCTTTTTTAGAACGATTCTACAACTATCAGTGTACCCTTCATGTTTTAATTTATTTCTTGATTGTGTCAGAACAGATGAGGACTTACTTTTGATGTTTAAAAAACGTCACAGATGTTTCAGAACAATTTCAAAACACTAATATTTTGTATATTGGACAATAAACATTGAAAGGAAAAAGATTCATTACTAACTTCCCTTTGTTATAATATTTAACAGAGTCACTTCCCCTACGAATAGATTATTTCCCCTCCACCATTTACACATATAGCTTGTTTTTTGTTGTTTTTTTTAAGAAAATGTGACATTTGAAGCTGCGAGGGTTTATCATTGATCAAGTAAACTTCTTTAGTTTTACTAGTTCTAAGTATATTGACTCTTGTTGTTAAATTTACAGTTCGTATAAGAAATTCTTTAGGCCAGTTGTAAAGCTTAATCGAACATAGAGAGTGATTGGTTTTTTTAAACAGCAAAACAGTTACATGTGTAAGAACACATTCATTTCCTCCATAACTATAGTGCACAATAGCATAATTAATTAGCGCCATGCATGAACTGTTTTTCCCTTTAAGGTTTGTGCAGGATTTAGACAAGACAAGATTGTAAACACATTATCCCTAACATCTGTTTAGCTAATATGTGCAGTAAAGTATACTTTACAATTGATAATGCACAGTCGCGAGACGCTTCTTTAAAGAAGGCTCATCTTTGACAATGTTACCCGAAATAAACAAGTGTCCCCTTTATCAAAATTCAGTTATATTATTTTCGCCTTTCGTAGAACATTTTTTTGGCATACAGATCTCAGAATCTTCGTCTTTCACGTGGATTTCGTTCATTTACTCCCTAGATCTGCATTAATCTGCAGTGGATGTATCCTCCTCTTGTCTGTCACAAGAAGACCTAAAAAGCAACAGAACTGAATGGAACCAACGTCAAATCAGACAGTGCAATGGGTCTGCAGTACCACTAGGGAAACCGGATATACTTTGTAACATAATGCAGTTTTTTTAGCAAGTACATGTACGGATAATAAAACCTAAAAGTCAAGCTGATGTTAGTTCAAAAGTCAGTCACAAAATCCTTTTTCTACTGTTAGGTGATGTTAAATTAATTCACATGATAGATAACCAACGCTGAGCCGTTGATAGCATGCATTTAGAGTATGTTTCTCGCTGTTGAATCGCGAAAACCCTTTGTGCATTTTCGTTGCTGTTTTAAATTCTCGCTCCTAGACAGTGTTGTCATATCTGATTACCGAGTTTGGAAATTGTCTCTTAAGGTGACTATAAATTTAGTAAATTTTCATTAAATAACAAAATAAATTAGTTTCAAGGTATTTTTTCAGTACAATGTATCAATTAACTTGTCAGTCTTTCCTGCTATAGTAGTTACCTTTCTTTAAGCTTAAGTTGGTGTAGTTAAAAGTGTTCTCCGTTTGAAATAAAGAATTTTATATGAAATATCCCAGTCAATTCTAATAATTTAACGTTTTAACTAGTGAAACAAAATTTAGTCACAGTTATAAGGTTTGTACAAAGCAGATGTATATTACATAAACCCTTGTTCACATTCTAAAAAAATGTCCGAGTCATTGTATATCGAGTGGGGAAGTGTGTTTATGTAGACGTAAATTTGACCTTTCATTACAGACACATGATTTCGTTCATAATCATTTCTTTGCATGATGTGTACTGTTCACTTATTTGTATTTTCCATCAAGGTAATAACCTTGAGTATGTTGTTATTGTGCACTGTCTAGTCAAACGTATTGTATGTCGGTATATTAGTTAACGATTGGATAAGAAAGACCATAACAATTTATTAACAATCATCAGCTTGTAATTTCTAGTTCCTTGGCAACACCCACTCTCCATACTTACACGTTTTTAAACGAACGTTTGCCAATGATATAATATTATGTAGTTCTGTTCAAAGTGCAAACTTTGAATACAATTTTGTCAAGAGATGTTAGTGCTGAGACTAGAACATTTTAAAAGATTTTCCTAAATATCTGTATATGAAATATGTGACACTTCGGATTAAGGCAACAACAATCCATCATTTTCAAATAATATTGGTGAAAGTTTATTAATCAGCGCTTATACATTTCTGGACTCTTGCCTTTACATTTATCAGACAAGAGGTATAAAAATATTTAAGTTTCAATAACAAACAGAATAATAATACATGGAAAGCTTCAAACAAGGCACATCCCAGTCAAGCGTGATCATTTTTTTCGGGATTATGTGAGGATGTAACCAAACAGACAGAAATAAATAATATAGAGGATATGTGTTTGTTTTTGTGGAAGATGAGAATTTATTTCATCGAGTGAACACCATATGTGATATTTTCACGAGTGGCGCAGCCACGAGTGAAAATATCAACATATGGTGTTCACGAGATGAAAAAATTCCCATCTTCCACTAAAAAACAAACAAATTTTCTTTTTATTTTATGCCAACACGTCAAAAATGGGTTTTTTATGACATTTTTAATCAGGGCCTTCAATAAATTCCCCATGGTGAGCCCCAAATCAGTTAATGCGTACTTTGGTTACTCCGCACAAAAAAAAGTGCAGACAATCTCCAATACATATGATAACTTTATTTCTGCTGAAATAAACTGAATACACTTTCATCAAATAATATTTATTTTTGTCTACACAGTTTATCAATATTTATTGAATTTTGCCATACATACTTTAATTATAAAAGCGGATTAATACTCAATATTCAATAGTTCGGGCACAAACATGTATTATCAAAATGGTAATTAACTGATTCAAAACAGTGTATTATCACTTTTATCTCACTGATATTTCCCTATATTTCATTGGTAGGCATAAAATAAAATGTCTTTGTTTGCAGTGTGTTGTTGAATATTTTACGAATAACCATGTTCGTGGCTTAGGACTTGTCAAGCGTGACCATCTCAAGTTGAGGGAAAATAAATGGGTTAAAACCCTCTTTGATGAACAGTTTAAGACTGAACTAGTGTGTGGCTGTGCTTAAAAAATAACTAAATCAACAAAGGGTTAAATATTGAAATTCTGTGGAAACCTATTTTTGGTTTCTGACCTAATTTCACGGGTAACGATAAACTTACCGCATGGTAAACAGACTTAAACTGTTTTTTTTTTATTTATTTATTTCGGAATTGCGGAAGTAAAATCCTGGTGGTATTATATCAATCGATCCATTTGTGACAACTTCCTAATTTTAGTTTTAGATGTTTAAAACATCCTGACTTAAGATGATACTGACAGACGGATTATTTTTCAAGCGGAGATATGTGTCTTTTCTCTTTCAGTTAGCTTTTTTGTCGAAAGGTAAGAGTTTTTAAGAGAGAAAATATAAATGATATAAAACAGTATTATTTATTACGTATTTCTGTAGTAAGCTGCGCTCTTAAAATATTTACACAGACATAATCTTGTTCATTTGTTGTTGACTTCTTCATAAGATTTAAAAGGGAGAGACAAAAGCTTATACATCCGAACCCAAAACGCTCCTTTACAGCCCTGCCCTTTTCCATCAACTGGCCAACAAGTGCCTGTATTCACTAACTGTACTATAAGCGTTTGGTAAACGAGTCGTTCAATGTAGTCCGACCAGTCTGTAGAAGACGTGTATTCGTTTTATTAATTTAAATTGTCTTGTTTTCTTAAATGATTGGGTCTTTTCTTGAGGAAGAATGGGAAAGAAATGACGATACAAGACGGTCAGCTTTGTCAAATGCAAATGTTATTATTTTCTCTTATTTGGGACGTACTGGCAACATACGGATATAAACGTTGACTGTGAACCACCTATTAAAGACTAATTTTGCAAACTACGGAAAGCACAAGTAGGCACCGTATTAATTTTCGAAATAGAACCTTTTTTATTTAGAAGTAACATTTTTGTGTCAAAAGTTTTTTTTTGTATTTTCATCATTTTCTTCCTTTCATTTACTCATGTCTTTAAAAAAAGGAAAAAAAAATGTAAAAGTAATATACCAAATGTATATTATATATATATTATATATATTTAAGTATCAAGATATACTCGTCGGAAAGTACCCGAAGGAAATTAAAATTATTTACCTTTTTCTTAATAATTCATGGTCAAATTGGAATATTTCTTTGAATTTAGACTCTTCAATCAATTAATTACATTTGTAATGCAGTATTTACCCGTTTGGGTTTATGTGTTGTTTCTGTATATATATATATATATATATATATATATATATATATATATATATATATATATGGTATAGTATCATTCATTTACAGTGTACAAGACTCACAAATGTATCATGTGTATGACATTTTTTTAACAGAATTACAAGAGAATTCAAATTAAACCTCTGGGGTCAAATTTGGCCCCACCCCGTGGATCAACTGATTTTACATATTAGGCTTATATAGGGAAAACTTTAAAAATCTTCTTGTCTGAAACCACAAAGCCCTGAACCTTAAGATGAGGTACCGTAAAAATTCCATTTAAAACCCGGGGTTTTATTAGAATCATAGATTGTTCGAAAGTTAGGGATGGGCGTTAATTGGAGACACATCTTCACAAGACAGACCGATTTTCTAAGCAGGGCTTTATAAATCCACTTGCCCCTCATATTTACAAGAAGAAATCTAATCCGGAGAAAGAGCGGATGTTGACTTCTTGCAGACAACGCTAAAATCTGTTCATTTCCGCTATTACCGTACATGTAAAGTCCGGTATGTGTGAATGTTTGCCGAGCAGGGGAATAAAAAATAAGCCTCGCGTATGATCTTTACTACTTTCTTACGGCAAAAATAAGGGAAATAAAAGTAAAATAAAAGGGAAATAAGTAAAATTGAATTGTAAAGGTAAGCTCAATTTTGCTCAAATCGGGGGATGGGCGTTAAAAAGGGGCAGTTGATTTTTCAACTTTGGGCTGAAAAATGGCCTTTTTTTTGTCCAAAATATGGGGGTGGGCGTCTATTAGAGGATGGCCTATAAACAGAATTTTATTGAGTGAAAATTGGCTCTACCCTGGGGGTCACTTGAATTCATATATATTTATATAGGGAGAATATTAAAAAAGCTTCTGATGTTTCCTCAACAGCAGACCCAAAGGCAAAGTATTCAGGTGAGTGATCTAGGGCCATCATGACCCTCTTGTTACATCTAGAGTTAGCTCGTGAGTAAATCCATACTGTCATGCAGGGGCTAGACATACGACACCAATGGTTACAAATCTTCTTCCAGTGACGTACCATGGGTTTGTCCCAAACCATTTCTCCCACGATAGCCGCGTTAGGAGTGTTTTTAGTAACACCTAAGAAGAAACGCAAGGCTCTATTATGCACGGCGTTAATACATGAAAACTTTTTTATGCCCCAAATAAAGGAGTCGTAGTCAATGAATGGTCATATTGAAGAGTCATACTAATTTGTAAAACATTGTCATAAGTAAAACTACCTACTGCTTTAGACTTTCTTATTTACAATCCAATGGGACGACATATACTCTGAACTACTCAGTCGAGATGTATGTATCAAATGAATTTATAACAAATGGATGAGACGATAGTCGAATAATAGTCTACATAATAATATTAGGTTATTATACATTTAACTGTACAATACGGGAATATATTTGGACGAGAACACAGCTTGAAACGTCATATTGGACGAGCCGATAGGCGAGTCCAATATGACTTTTCCAGCTGTGTACGAGTTCAAATATATTCCGTATTGTACAGTTAAATGTATAATAATCTTTTTATTATATATCTTTCGTTTAATTTGAAATATACATCATCATCATTTCGTTTTCAACCAACATCTGATTTCGTTTTGTTTACAGTGTTTTTCGCCTTTTGTCCGTCGATAAAATCAGAAATTTCTTCATCTGTCAACATTTTGACTTCTGTCAAAACAAAACAACGCTTCCTGGTCAGCTAGACGCTTTACAAGCAGTTTTAAACATATACTAACAAGCGTCTTTATACACGAATGGTTCCCGGTCTTTCATTCGTTAGAGATTTAAATCGGAAACCAGACTAGCATCGTTTAGTGCACATGTACCCAACCGTCCAATATGAAATTAATATATATTTTTTGGATCCAATACGGGAATATATTGGACGGTCACGTGGTACAAATGCAGATTGTCGATTGGTTACATTTATTAGATATATGATAATAATAATTAATCAATAGAAAACGTGAAACGTGAAAAAATAGTTTAAACTTACAGTTTTGCAGTAGTCGACAAAATTTAAATTCCCTTTTGTAATGTCCAGTTATATTTAGTCAGCTTAATCATTATGAATGTATGTTTTGTAAATATCTAAACACCCACGTTTTAGTGTTTTGAATTACTTGGTAATCTACACATGAAAATAACATAAGATATTAAGTTAAACAGTGTTTTCATCGTAACTATCAAGGCATATGCCAGTATCATAATTAATAGAAACAAGGCGATCGGTAAAACCGACATATGCTCCCCGAAGCAGGAGCCAAAGGGACATGTGCAAGGCAAGAACATACAGGCAAAGTCAAGAATGGGCACATTTTTGGCACTGCACTCTGCCTCAGTGCCCTCTACCACTGTGTGCAGTTTAAACAAATTATGTACAAGGGTTTTGAGGTTATGCTCCAGACAAGATTTTTCTAAAAGGGGAGATAATTAAAAAACGGGGGAAAATAGAGTTATGGTTCTTTGGCACTGCACTCCAGGTCAATGCCGTCTACCACTGTATGCAGTTAAAACAAATTATGTCAAAGGGTTTTCAAGTTATGCTCCGGGCAAGCACAACAGACGGACAGACGGACAAGGTGGCGACTATATGCTCTCCCTTCGGGGAGCATAAAAATACATGTCCTCATTTAAACTTCGTATTCATATACTTTTGACATTCAGTTATCCATTGTAAATTTGTCTCGAGATGCTGCTTATTAGATCCAATTGTAAGAGATATCATAAAATTTACATAATGACTCAGACGGTCAACTTTTTTCCATTGTATCTTCGTTTCTTGTGATACCCTTCATTTTCATTTCAGCTTACTGTTGTTTCTCAAACACGGCTAAGTACAAAAGAAGTGGAGATAATGTGACATTGCAGTTTCAAGCTTTAAAAGTGAACCCAGAAAATCCAAGTCTTGGTGTAAGCAACATCCTTCTGTTACCTAGTGGTGGCCAGTTATTGTCAGTTTTATATAGAAATGGAAATTTTCTTACAAGCTCCGACTGCACAGGATGTACGTTTACTGGTGATACTGCTACAGGAAACCTGTCAGTGAGAATAGACAATCTACAGGCATCAAATGCGGGAACTTACAAACATGCATTGACAAACAAAGATAATGTACTGGAATGTGTCACAGTCTACATTGTAGGTAAGTGACAACATTTTTACCAGGTTTTCGAACAAAAAATAAATACAAGTTTTAGTAGCACTAAGATAGCGTCCTGTGCAGATATGTGGGAGGTCGTCAAACTAAGTGGTTTCCGCTCAAATACTTAAAAAGAATCTTTTAAGCTGACACTTAGTGTAAAGGTGGACTGTATGAAGACAAAACTTGGGATAAGTTTAATGTTCAGTTGATTCAAAGTCTCACTCATGAGTCTCAGTCAAATTGAACGATTTTTAATAAATCATTTTATATTATTTTTTTCTAATAATCGATAACTACTTTGTTTTATCGGTCCATCGATCAAATGACGGGAAAACCGGCACCTCGTCGACACCTCTGTTTACAATCAACAATGTATACCACCCGAAATGTAATACATGTATTACGTATTCTTTGTTGGTCTACTTTTTCTGATATTCATCTGTGAAAGAAAGGTATTGTAAAAAGCGTCCATGAGTCAAGACAGAACGAAGCAAATAAATCTACTACTGTCTGTATTTTTTGTAGATACGGGACATTAATCTTTTATCATGTCGACCTTAGTTTCAGAATAAGGTATTCGGTGAGAGTGGAACACTATCATGTACTAGCGGTTCTACAACTGCACCTAGAAACCACTGCTTCAGTCTTACATACACCTGGAAAGTTCAGTAACGTCACAGTCAAATTCCCTCCCCTTTCAAATAGTTTTTGTGTTTCAGGTGTACCAACAAAGCCAACTATATCTGTAAACAAGAATCCGGATGCTGGAGAGAGTGTTACTTTAACATGTACTAGTACTTCTACAACTATACCAAGTAGCCATGATCTGACCCTTACGTACACCTGGAGAGTTGACACTACATTTAACCCCAGTGGTTCTAGATATACCTACTCTAGTAACAAAAGAACACTTACTCTGTCAAGTGTGGAGAAGGAAGACTCCAGTAAACAATTTACATGTACGGCTACTGAGGATATCAGTCAAGGTTATACGTCGACTAGCAGCGAACCTTTATCACTTACTGTTCTTTGTAAGTACTAGCTCCCTTTTTAGCTCACCTAAAAACATATACATCTCATGTTTCAAACTATTCCTTATGTTTCGGGTGCACAAACAAAGCCAGCTATATTTGTAAACAAGAATCTAAACGTTGGCGATAGTTTAACTTTAACCTGTACAACTATTCTAAAATTAACCCATAAGCCATAGCCTGAGCTAGAAAGAGAAACCGAAAAATTTAGAGATATTACTGTATTTGTATAAAAGATGTCTTTTTAGAGATATTGCACGGAATACAATGACACAAATGAGTTTTCAAAACTAAACTTTAGTTCTGTGTTGTTACTGTCCCCTTCATTTATCTTAGTATAATACGAGGTAAACATGTGATCATATTCCGACCAGTAGCAGAGATAATGTGCTAAGACTTCCTGATCGTCGTTTTGTGATTTTACTTAACGTTATGAGTAAGCCACTTATTTAGTAATGTGTCAAGCCTAAATAAAATTAGAAACTGCTAATCAGTGTGTCTCTTTCTTCATGGTTTTAGTCATGAGTTAAACAACAAACCAAGATTCAGGGGTCAGTGACCACCCTATCTAGCTACGACGGGCATAATTTGACAAGTATTTCATTAGTTTCCTGATACAAACACCCAGTACAGGCCAGTCTAACCTTTGTGCTTTCCTGAGTAGAATTTTAAGGATGCACTTGTACGCCCCCTTGATGAATTTGAGATAGCTGTTAAGGCCCAAAGGTAATTCCCTGATATAGAAAAACGATTGCAATTATGACGATGCAAATAATTAAGCAAACAAACAGGAAAAATCGACAGGTATAGCATATTTGAGTGTTTTCAATTTTTGTTAAAAATGCTATGATATAATGCAAATTTTTCATCAAACATTATGGTTTTACAGTTGAGTGAATGCAGTTTTTATGCTGATCTTTTATCGACACCAGGAGTCGACCCTAAAATTGTGCCTCCCGTGATACTATTAAAAAAGAGATGTCTGTCCCAAAGAATTGCCTTGTTGTCGGTGGTACTTAACCAGTGATAGCCATATTATAAATAAAAGGCAAAAGTGTGTGTGTGTTTTTTTAATTTTATTACTCAAGTAATTTTAAATCTTTCAATGCATAAATGAACCACAATTCGGACACAATCGTGTGCATATATACTGAATTTTTGTGACCTATAAACGTGACCTTGCATTCTACGTGGATGTTGCACGCGAGACGGCGTCTTGATGTGCTGAAAATTGACGCCTTTCTGTCCGGTTTGTACAATTTTAATATTCCTTCCTTCTGGGGCATAAGGATGATAGTTTTTATAAAAAAAAATAAACAAAAACTCCTCGTTTAGAAATTATTTTCCATAACAATAGAAAGCAGGTAAAAAACAAAATAGTCTTTTTGTTTAATTATATAAAACTATCTTAAGCACAACTTGTAAATATCAAAGAGAGATTGATTTGAACTTTTAAGTATCCAAATATTTCATTTCATAATAAATTGTTTGTCTTCAGCATACTTTTGAAACTTCAAATATTAATCTTTTGTTTGTCTTCACTTTACGGTAAACCGTTGTGTTTTGAATGCAATGTGTCGTTCGTGAGCAGTGGAGGACTATTGTCACCTTACTGTGACAGCTCTTGTTTGTACATTATTCAGTCAGATGGACTTTCATCACATAACTCGTGCAATAATGTTAGAGTGCTTTACAAAACAAGTGAACAATAAGCAGTTGGTTTTAAGCAAACAGCGAGTGCATATATTCATTTTATACTATATTTCCTATGAAATATTTAACATACTAGATCGTGGAAGAACATACAAGGTAAGCGCCAACATATCTTAATCAAATGAAATCAGTGACTATTCAATGTCAATAAATGTATCTGCAATTAGTATGTGACGTATAAAAATCATCTTTGAAAGTTCAAGTTCAATTACGTATTTTAATAAAATGCTAGGTCTGGAACTGATTTGTTTGTACATCATGTACATATGGTGAAATGAAATTGCATGGCAATTATGACTTAGGGTACATTTAATTGGTGCTCTGAAAATCAAGATATAGGAAATAAACGTACACTTCTGTTGTTGTTTTTTTGTTGTTGTTTTGTTTTTGTTTGTTTTTCGTGTTTTGTTTTTGTTTTGTTTTTTTTCAAAATTTGAGCGACATGAGCAATTTGAATGTAGTTGTAAAATCTCAGTGTAGGTTAGTGTTTAAATAAAATTACAAATAGAAAAAAGTAAGTAATAAAGTCAATAAAAGTAAATAATAATGAATTATTAAATTCCAAGGGTCTTCTTGAGGGGTCTTCCAGTAACAAGCAACATGAAATGTAAATAATAAGAAAGAAATGGTAACTTTAAAGTCGACCTGTGGTGATTAGCAAATTCAGACACTTATGAAAACAATACATATATTTCACTTTAGTATAGAAAGTACTCTATAGCGTGTTCAAATTTACATTATAATTAATACATTGAAATTCACACAAACAGAAAATGATAAGAAGTCTGCTTTTCTATTGAAAACACACTTATTACTAACATACATTAATACTGTTCATAGTCTATATATGTAAGAACAATTTCATTTAAAGGGTGACCTTATTTCAATCACGGTGAAGTATTCTACACTTAATGTTAGTAAATGCTTATTAAAATTAACATGCTATTAAATAAGTCACATGTCTTTTATAACCTCAACGACATTGAAATGACCTTTTCATTTTCATCCGGTTAGGTTTGTTCTATTAATTTGTTATTCTTTTATGTAGATGGACTAGACAACTTGACATTCAACCCTTCAGATACAACATATACAAGAGAAGAGAACACAACACTTGGTTCTGTGACATGTGATGCAGAGTGTAATCCAACATGTGCATTCAAATGGACAAAAATAGGTCAGGGATCAGTTATAAGCAACTCAGCAGTTCTCAGTTTCGGAAAGCTTACAAGTTCAGATGCTGGAACATACAGATGTACTGCAACAAGGGGAGGAACTGTTACTAGAACAAAAGATCTCACTGTTAATGTTATCTGTAAGTGTTTTCATTTTTATGCTCCCCGAAGGACGAGCATATAGTTGCCGCTTCGTCCGTCCGTCCCGTTCGTCCGTCCCTCATACTTTTGTCCGGAGCAAAACAAAAAAACTATGAGAGATATCAAGACCAAACTTCATAGTAAGTTAGATCTCATTAAGGAGCAGTGCAGTGCATAAGAACCATAACTCTTGCTTTATTGATTTTTGAGTTATTGCCCTTTGAAATTGCTCATACTTATTTTTTGGATCTCTATGAGGAGAAGTGCAGCGTACAAGAACCGTTACTTTATTTTGCATAATTTAGGAGTAATTGCCCTTTGTTATTTTTCATACTTAAAAAAAAAACATTTTAAACAATAGCCCTTTTGGAATTGGCATTTGTTCGGGGAGCATCCATCGGTTCTACCGATTTCTTGTTTGCTTACAGTAATAATCTTTAATAAATATTATTTGTTAATTAGCATGACATGTATCTATTTAGAGTTTTAGAAAGTAAAAAACTAATGCTAAAATATTTAGGACCTTTCTTATCAAAATCATGCATACTATTTGTTTATCTTTGTAAATATAGCGGTATCAGTATTGTTTTGTTCTCAAGAAATTTGAAATGATTTTTTTTATATATAGAAAAGCAGGACATAACTAATATGTATAAATTGTTCTTCATGAATCTTTGGAAAATGCAAAAATGTTTGCTCTAATCATATCTTTTCAGTAAAGGAGTTTAAATTATTTTTTTTAATTATTTAATATTTAAGCTTCTTTGAAGCAACACATGAGAACACAGGTAGAGATGAAATATAAAGCCCACATATTTTTAGTTAAATGTGTATTGTCTTTCAGATGGTCCCAGGAGGATGTACTTTATGCCTACTGACACATCTTACAGAGAGGACGAAAACTCTCTCTTACCACCTATTACATGTGGGTCAGAATGTTGGGATTGCGAGTACAGTTGGACAGGACCAAACTCTTACTCCCATAAAGGACCTGTACTCAGTCTTGGTAGACTCACAAAATCTATGGCTGGAAGCTATACATGTACAGCTAGAAATATACAATCATCCCAGCAGACACAGCAAAGTAAAGAAGTCAATATTGAAGTTCAATGTAAGTTGGACATTTGAAACAATAACTTTTCTTTTTCAGGTATGTATAACGGCTGTTCTACATTCACGATATTATGATGTCATGAGAAAAGTCTAGTTTGTGAGATACATTTATAATAGACCATTGTGTAGAGTCTGTACAGTCAGTCATTTTTTTCACTTATTTAATAACTTGTTGCATATGATGCTTTAAATTATCGTAATTCCAGAAAATTCCTTCGTGTTATAAACAAACAAATAAAGCGATACATTTTTATGCCCCCACTCTGAGGGGGGTGGGGGTATTTAGATTTGCCCTTGTCCGTCCATCCGTCCCAAAAAGTTGTGTTGCCTGTAGCTCCAAAAGCGGTGGAGCTAGAGTCAAGAAACTTTACCGGAATGTTGATCAGCATGTGAAGTTGTGCACCTAGGGCTCCGTCCTCCGTCTGTCCGTCCCAAAAAATTGTGTCGCTTGTAGCTCCAAAAGCGCTGGAGCTAGAGTCAAGAAACTTTACAGGAATATTGATCAGCATGTGAAGTTGTGCATGTGGGGTTTCCCGTATAGATTTATTTGGAACTGTTAGAGTTGTGGCCCCTAACTTAGTCAAAAATAGTAATTTTCAACTTGTGTCGCCTGTATCTGCAAAAGCGCTGCACCTACAGTCAAGAAACTTTACAGGAATGTTGATCAGCATGTAAAGTTGTGCGCCTGGGGTTTTTCGTATAGATTCATTTGGAATTGTTAGGGTTATGGCCCCTTACATACTTAAAATTTGTAATTTTCAACTTGTGTCGCCTGTAACTGCAAAAGCGCTGGAGCTAGAGTCACCCAGTTCTGAGCAGGGTTGACGTTCTGTGTCTGACTGAAGCAAATGTCTATGAGAATCAAGTACATTACCATCAGCATGTTGGGTGGAACTTGACATGTTTGCCTATGTGACGGGAAGACAACTGCAATGGTTTGTTGTTCTACACACGAGATAAGTTGCCAGTGACAACTTCCAGTGTTTCACGTCAACCTCATATGAAACAAGTGTCAGTTACCATCTCATCTCATCAGAGCTCTGTCCAAGGTCATTCTGTCTTCTCTATAGATCTCCATCCTCGATCATAACAGACTTTAATAAGGATCTAACACATATTGCAGACCAAACTTCTCTAGATGTACTGGTTGGAGATTTCAACTTAGCTTTCAATTCTACAATTTATACAAGACTGTCACAGAAATGGAATAACTATTCCCACTGTGAGCAGCTCGCAACTCACAGAGGTGGTTCTACACTTGACCTTGTCTACATACAGAATAATATTCTACAACCCAGATTATCCTGCCTGTCAAACTACTTCTTAGACCACAGCATTGTTGCCCTACAGTTTGATATCTAAAGAATTTTCCTTCTTCTTAGTGAGTTTAACGCTGTTCCAATGGTCAAATTGCAGACTCAGTTTCATTGAGCATGTTCATGGACAGTAATGGAAATTGCAAGTTACCGTCAACGCCCGCTAGCACCAGCTTAAGCAGAATTCAACATTTAAGTATGGAAATGGTGGAATTTTGTTCCAACAATTGCTTAAAATTGTTTGCTATTTAGATGGCATAGGACATTTTACAAACTGCCTGAGTTACAGAACATATAACTTAGGAACTTAGTACAAATTACTGAAATTAGACATGAAAACACCTGCTTACCATCTGCAAACTCAAAGAATGTCCAACTACTATATATTGTGAAGGATAATATTCATTCATTGGTCACAGTGTTGGAGACAGTATTTTGAGTCTTCAGACAACAACAGGTTTCTTATAGTAGTCATTTTGTTAAACCAATCTTATTAATGATTCAGCGTGTATGACTACATGTATCTCGTGGCCATATTGCTAGCTATATGAGTAGCTAGGTTGAGTGGGGGCATCTGTGTCCTATGGACACATTTCTAGTTTCTTATGACATGGCTATGTAATGGGACTTGCTGAATTATATTATAAAAAATAAACTTTTTTAATTAACATGTTTTATAAGAAACCTCCAAGCAAACTTTTGAAATGAAATATTAGGAGACAAAAAAGGGATACTTTCTTGGTTTGTACAACCGTTTCAGTAAATTGAACATGACACGAAATGTAAACAATTTATCTCAAGTAAGCGAAAAAGGTCTTTTCTTGGCACAGGTAAGTACTTTAATACTAATACGACTTTCACGCTATTTCAATAGCTCAAATAACCCGAAAAGTCACATTTACAATACAATACAATAATAGAATACAATACTTTAATCACCCTTAGCATACTTACATACAACATAGGGGTATGACAGAAAGACAACTACAGTTTGAAAACTGGTTTATTAAGATGTATAAAGGGAAACGGAGATAAAAAGAGGAAGAAGATATTTACATGAAAACAAGAAGGGAAGGAAAAAATAAACTAGTTTAATAAAGAATTTTGTGCATTTCATGTTATACTGAAAATAATAATGCTACAAGTTCTGAATATATTTTGTTTACATAGGCCGCCATCGACGTATATTTAAATTCAGGTAATTTTTAATTCGCGCGCTTTTTGCATGGTACCGAAAATTATACTACTATACCCCCAGCAGGGCTATTCAAAAAGTGTCTTCTTACTTCTTACGTTTGTAAGAATTGTTTACTTCCACGTGGACTTGTACTGTTTATATGTCTATTATTTAGTTATCTATTCTTTACACTTTACCGTCTTAGAAGTCAGATACATTTACTTTTACTTTCTTCAAAAGTGTCTTTTTACAGACGTTAAGAAGGCGGTTTGCAAGGACAAACAACAGTTTTTCCCTGGCTTCGCCTCAGACAAAATTGTTGTTTGTCCTAGCAAACTGCCTTCTTGTGTAAGAAGATACTTTAAAAAAGAACTCATATTGTAT
The DNA here is from genome assembly GCA_012932295.1 of Cyclina sinensis. Classification (NCBI taxonomy): domain Eukaryota; kingdom Metazoa; phylum Mollusca; class Bivalvia; order Venerida; family Veneridae; genus Cyclina; species Cyclina sinensis. The sequence continues at coordinate 1,898,670 of JAAONU010000002.1, read as the reverse complement.
CTATTACTTGTGGATGTTTTAAGAGTGATTTAAATAGTAAACATATACAAAAATTATCACGAGACAAGGCTATATAGTTCACGTTTTTCACATGTCCTAGTATTAAAATCACTACACTAAATTAATAGGGTTTTCTGTAAGTGTACTTTGTGGCGGTTCCAATTTCTCAGGATTTACAAAAATATAACTGAAGAAGTTCGTAAACCTCCAGTTCACCGTCATAACTTTATTTTGTGTAAAGTAGTAAACGTTGTATAAACAAACAATAGTATTTGATATAATATTTGGCAGGAGGCATTGAGGTCAGAGATAATCGACTTTGTTTAAAATTGCTCTAATGAATTATATATATTTTACCTGTAGCTGTGCATGCCGTGACTGTTTAAACTGATCGATAAGTGTTTGTTTTATACTTGTATATATTATCTTACCATTAATTAAATGTTGATTTAGCCAAAGATCAGATCGACCAACAAAATGTAGTATATCTTTAATTTTGTTTATCCATTTAAATTGGTTATTTACAAGTCTTGTCATAAAATTATACACCAAGTGAGAGGATTTATAGGCTTTTCCAGTGATCAGACTATTCCAATATAGCAAGTATACTGGAGTACCCTTTCTGGCTTTTGTAATATGTCTGAGAAAGTCAGTGTGAACTTTTTCGGTGATATCTTGATTTTCATAGCCGAGATTTTAGAGCTATATGTGAACAGTATGGTAAAGAGCTTAAAAATGAGATCAATCGGTAAATCAGTGAGGTCAGTTCTACTATAAAGAGGATGCGTTGCTTTTTTTGCTTGTTCAACTAAATGTTTTTGATCATTTGAAAATGAACCATTACAAGTCAAAGAAACACCAAGGTACTGATAATTTCAACCATAATTTCAACAGCTTGATTTTTATTATTATTATTATTATTATTATTATTATTATTATTCCTCGTATTAACTTAACCTGGTGGATTAAGGGTAATCGGCTTGAAATGAGTCACGGAAATATAAAAATACAATACAATACAATACAGTTTATTCAGCATAAAACATTTTACAATGCTTATAGCCTAACACAACAGATGTAAGTATAAAGTGAAAAACAACAGTGAAGAAAATATATAGTAATCCATACATAGTTACAATAGATAATTTGGTTTACAGATTTGGTTTACAGAGGCAGAGTTCTATTAAAAGATTTTTTTTTTCAAATTTAAACAGACAAACTACAGATTTTCTAATTTTGAATGTTTTCATTTCTTTTCTTATTTGCGAAGTATAAAAATATTGCTAAATTTAATTGTACACGAGTAGATTTTGATTACATTAATGTTTCGATTTTTTTAAATTTGGCCATTGACAATAATATCTTTTAATATATTTATGTCGTAATTCACGGTAGAATGAACAAGCTAACAGGAAGTGGTATTCTGATTCAATCATATTCATATTACAATTTTTACAGATTCTATTGTTTCTGTCTATGTTTTCAAATCGACCAGTTTCGATTGCTAGATGATGGGCAGATATTCGAAATTCTGTAAGTGCGATTCTGTATTTCTGTTCTTTTAAATGATCAAGATACTTTTCAAATTCTAATGAATATTTAAATAAACTATATGCTTCTAGTCGCCTCGAATTGTTTATTTCCGAGAACTAAGACTGAAAATACATGTCAAGAATACTTTGAGTAATTAAATTTACAGGTATATCTAAAACAAACTGACTATTCTATACATTTGAAAAGCCATGGGTTTGTAAAATTTCTTTTATTTGAAATGCCCAGTTTTTACCGTTGTAGTTCCGACCCATATCCACGTCATGTCTTAACATCATATATATTTTCTTTGTAATACTGTTTTCATTAGAACTAATTATTTTAACCCAATATTTAACCATATTAGTTTTTCTTTTGATTATGAAAGGTACGCGGCCTAATTCGCCATACAGTGCAGATAGGTTAGTCGACTTTCTAACCACTAAAATCCGTCATAGAAATTTTGTATGAATTTTCTCAATATCTTTGGCTTTGTTAGTACCCAATAGTTCCGATCCAAATGTAACAAGTAAAAAGTAACAGTTTACACCACAATTTGGTATTTTACACGATAATGCAATGACGAAAGTGGTGTCATTAATGTCACAGTTTGTTGATAGTTACTAAAACTAGTGTTTCAAAATACTAACGCTTTCCTTGGTAAATGTTTTAATGAGATAATGTGCACTGTTACAAAAGAAATACGAGTAATTGATGAGAGTTCAAAGAGACCGTAACAAGATTTCAGTTTCTGACAAACTCGAATACTAACAAAAAACATAGAGTTAAAAAATCCTTGGTGGTCAGAAAATTGAACTTCATTGTGGAAAAAAAATGTGTGAGGCTGATAAGGCTTGGTTGAAATGTAAGGATAGTAATAGACAAGAATTGAAACATAACTATGTGTCTCATAGAAAGGTGTTTGACCGTAGTGTTCAGAGAGTTAAGCACAGGCTGAGCTTGAAACAGCCTTATCTAATGATTCGAGATCATTTTGGAAAAGTATTGGAAAAATTGGTATTGGTAATGAAAAACTAAAAAAGATACCTTTTGAAGTTATTTTAGCGGATGGGGCAGTTTGTTCAGATCCTAGGGTTGTTCTCCAAAAATGGGGCTCTGATTTTGAGTCGCCTCTGAACTCTACGAACACTACGAGTACATTCATTGATAGGTCGATTAATGAGACTGTTGACTGCTCCGAAGATGAATCTGAATTCAACAATTTATTCTCGATATTTGAGATCAGAAAAAGCATTTTACAAGAAAATCTGGTAAGGCTCCAGGCCATGATGAGATTCCAAGTGATTTATTGAAAAATGACCCTGCCTTGGTAATGTTACACTGTCTCTTTAATAGATGTTTAATGACTGATAGTGTCCTTTCAGCTTGGTCAAAGGGCATCATTACACCTGTACCTAAGTCATCAACTATAGATGCATGTGATCCTCTATCATATAGAGGTATCACACTAGCACCTTGTATGTATAAGTTATATTGTAGTGTCATGAATAACAGGCTTATACAGTGGTGTGATAACAATGATATAATTTGTGAGGAACAAAACTGCTTCCGCAAAGGTAGAAGCACTTTTGACCAGGTCCAATCTCTGACCACAATAATTGAAAATAGAAAACTAAAAAAAAAACTTCCCACTTTTGTAGCCTTTATTGACTTTAAAAAGGCGTATGGTATGTTAGATAGAGAAAGTTTGTGGTATAAGTTGTAGCATCTGGGGCAGGCTTATTAAAGCTATAATTGCCTTGTATAATGATTTCAAATGCTGTGTTCGTCTGAATGGATAGGATACACACTGGTTTGATATTAAATGTGGCTTAAAGCAAGGTTGTCCACTCTCCCCGATGCTGTTTAACCTGCATATAAATGATCTATCTTCCACCATTAACAATTTAGACAGAGGTATTACAGTAGGTGACAGAAAAATAGGCATTTTACTATATGCGGATGATGTTGTGCTATTAGCGGAGAATGCTAATGACTTACAAGCTATGTTGAACCAACTATCAGTATGGTGTACACATAACAAAATGTCTGTAAATTGTGAAAAGTCAAAAATTATGCATTTCTGTCCGAATGGAAAAATTCTGTCAAATTTTGTATTTAAACTCGGGACAGATGTGTTAGAATATGTTCATAGTTATAAATATTTAGGAGTGGTTCTAAATGAATACCTTGATTTTCAAGAAATTGCTAAATCTGTTACCATGTCATCTTCTAGAACCCTTGGTCTTATCATCTCAAAGAGTAGAGCTTTTGGTGGTTTCAACTCAACTTTCACAAAGCTTTATGATAGTATGGTTTGGCCAATTATTAGCTATAGTGCCCCAATATGGGGAGATAGTTCCTTTTCCTGCATAAATGCTATCCATGATATGGCCATGAGGTATTATCTTGGAGTAGGTAGATACACTCCAAACATTGTTGTATTTGGGGACATGGGTTTGAAGCCACTTAATGTTCGACTCTGGGGTTCTGTGTTCAGACAGTATTATAGAGTGTTGAATATGTCAGATACAAGACTTAATAAAGCTGTTTTTGTTTGGTCAAAAGAAATAAATGTTAGAAATAACTATTTAGAATGAAAAATGTCTTGTGGATATTAACTGTATACATTTGTTAAATAAGTCTGTTGGTAATCCCAAACCTATCATTGATCACATTGAAGACAAACATTTTGAGTGTGAAAAGTTGAAATGGAAAGCAAGGTTAGAAAGAAATGACTCTTATCAGTGGTAATGGCGGTAACAAACTTAGAACCTTTAGATTATTTAAGACAGATTTTTGTATTGAGAACTATTTAAAAACGAACCTGCCTTTTCATTATCGAGCAGTGTATACTGAATTTAGATGTGGTGTAGCACCTTTAAGAATTGAAACTGGAAGATTTGAAAATTTAGAGGTCAATAGAAGGTGTTGATTAATTGTCATGATGTTTTGGAAGATGAAATACATGTTCTGTTTCACTGTCCTATATATAATGAGTGTAGATCTGAATTAGTTTCTGCAATCAGCCATATATCAAATGTTAATTTTCAGAATTTGTCAGACTATGAGAAACTGATATTTACCTTTAAGAATGATAAGATCATATATATTGCTGCCAAAACCTGCTATAACATCCTATTTTCAAGAAAGCTGTATTTTTATTCTAGGTCATAAACACTAAGTTTGTACATATATGTATATACATGCATGTATTGATTCTGATTTTAGATGAAATAAATATTTTAGTTGAGTCTTAAGAATAAGCCTAAGACTGAAGAATTTAAATGTAAACTGGACAATATACACTGTTTTGTTACTCTCTTATTTATTTAGCTATTTATTTATTTTTTTTTCTCTTAAATTAAATAGTAACCTTATTTTTAATCAATAAGTGTATCTTATCCCAAAAAAAAGTGGAATATTATTTGTCTTTAAACTAAGATATGCATGTCTTTTTACTGTGATACTGGTATTTTTAATGCTAGTCTCTTCATCAGTGAGTGGCATTGTACATGTTTATTTTATTATCAAATTGAAATGTATGATATATGCTTTTATGTACATGTACGATGATGAGACTTTTATAAAATAATCTTATCTTATCTACGTTGTTTAAGTATGATTTCAATGACTAGATTAGATAAAAAGGTCCAGTTACTTCTTTTGTTATAGTTTTTTTTATATTTTTTTGTTTGGGGGGGGGGGTTGTGTGTGTTTTTGTTTTTGTTTTGTTTTTGTTTTGTTTTTTACTGTGTAGTTTACATTCCATTCTGTATCGATGAAAAGTATGTAAGTTCATGTTTTTATCTGAATAAGTGAGGTAAGTGCTCTCTTGGTAACCTGATATCGTTTTTGCATGAATTATATATGTTTTGTAATGTGTTTGAATAACGCGGAGTTTTTCTCATATTTATTTTTTTCGGTTGTAATAAAAATAATGATAAAAATGATAATAATAGTACATGCTATAATTAACTCATGCTTACTTACTAACTGACCTAGGTTTACTTTCCTTCTAAAATATGACGACAATCTTTATATTTTTATCATGTTTACTTTATTGTTTTAACTTACAGATGGACCTGACTCAGTCAGTTTATTACCACAGACTACAAGTTACACTGTTGATGAAGGTTCTACATTAAATGACATACAGTGTTCAGCTGATTGTTTCCCAGCATGTAAATATAGATGGACAAAAGGACAGTCTACAGAAGTTAGTCAGACAGACATGTTGTCATTTGGGATCATAGAGAAATCTGATACAGGGAGATATACTTGTTCAGCAACAAATGGGGATACACCATCTAAACTCTTGCATAGAAACATCACTATCACAGTTAGATGTAAAACTTAAAACGTTTAATAATTTTGAAATGTATTAGATGTGAATTTGTTTTTGATATAGTACATTTCTTAATGGCATAAGTGTTAGGAAATATGACACTTGCATAAAATATTTTTATACACCATAGACACCTATTATGAGAGCAAATGCTTTGGTAGAAGTTAACCTTTTTTACAGACGTTCATAATTGTAAAAGCTTTTTATTCCCAAATATTGCTTTAGTTCTGCTAAAAGTCTGAGGAGATAAGTTGTTTCTTTTTCATTAATTAAATTTTGTTTTAGACGGACCATACAGCTCTTCAACAGAGCTGTCGCCATCAACACCAGAATACACTCTCAATGATGGAACGTTTCTATCAGATATAATTTGTTCAGCAGACTGTTATCCTAATTGTATATACACCTGGAAAAAGGCACGTAATGGACAAACATCTGTGGTAAAGAATGGTGGTATCTTAGCACTAGGTACTCTCAACAGAAATGATGCTGCAGTCTACACGTGTACAGCTAGAAACCCAGGAAAGGCTAACTCTCCATTAACTTCTATAGAAGTTAAAGTAAATGTCCGATGTAAGTAAGGAGCTACTAACTAATGTATGAATAATTTCAAAAATGTCTTTCCTTTTGATCAAAATAGTATATCATGATCTACCAACAAAACTTGGAAATACATGATAAGCAAGCAAGAAGGATATCATTAAAGCCTTAATAATGGCTTATCATCAGAGAATGTTAAAAAATCTTTAAGTAGAGAAATCACAAATAAAACCAACATTGTCCTAATGGTCACCTTATGTCAAGGGTAATCTTATGTCAGCAGTTTTTTCTTGATATCTGCAAGGAAAAGGTCTTCTGAACAACATGTTAACAGAAACTGTTTTATGTTTTGGACAAGCAGCTGCACTGTATGCTTTCTATTTGCTATGATTTGTCCGTATTGAGTGGCCATGAAACATACGTGAATTTTTTTTTTACAAACGTGCGAATAAACGCTAGAGGGGTAAACTTGAGTAAAGTTGTTACAATGGCAACGTGTATATATATGGTATATGTAACGTTAGACTCTTAGTTTGAAATTCTAATGTCTGACAATACTCTAAGTTTGAAGATTTACCGACAAATCGGTAACACGACAAATCGGTAACATGATCTTATATAGTAAAAAAAGGAGAAATCAGTAACAATAGAAATATTGTATGTACCCAGAAAGGTGATAAAGTAGGTGTGAAAAGGCACGCTGGGGTACTCTGCTTGTCATAGAAAGGTGTTAACAACACGTTAAAGAAGTTATTAGTTTGTCTTAGGTAATTATAATTTATATAATTTGTGTTTGTTATGTAGTTATCATTGTTAAAATTAATTCTATAATATTATAATCATAGTTAAAAATAACTACGTCGAAGGTAGTAATGTATTGAATGATTATGGCTAGATCTTTGATTTAAATCAGTTTCTAATCTAATAACAGCAATGTGTTAAAATATATAAAACTTTAACAATATACCGCAACACATAAGGTTTCAATACTCAATATTTCAATAACTAATATCTGTTCATACCTACTCTATCACTATCTCAACTCTAAACAATTACCAACAATATTTCTATTGTGACCTATTTCTCCTTTTTTTTTAGCTCACCTGTCACGTAGTGACAGAGTGAGCTTTTCTGATCACCTTTTGTCCGTCGTCCGTCCGTCAGTCCGTCCGTCCGTCCGTCCATCCGTCCGTCCACAATTAGTTTGTAAACACTCTAGTGGTCACATTTTTGCATCAGTTGTCATGAAACTTGGTCAGGATGTTTGTCTCATTAATATCTCGGACAAGTTCGAACATGGGTTATCAGGGTTGGAAAACTAGGTCACAGAGCCCAAAAATAGAAAAATCTTGTTAACACTCTAGAGGTTACATTTTCAGCCCAAATAATCTGGAAATTTGTCAGAAAGGTTGCTTCTAAGATTTCTAGTACAAGTTTAAATATGGGTCATCTGGGTTCAAAAACTAGGTCGCAGAGCCCAAAAATAGAAAAATCTTGTTAACACTCTAGAGGTTACATTTTCAGCCCAAATAATCTGGAAATTTGTCAGAAAGGTTGCTTTGAGATTTTCTAGATCAAGTTTGAATATGGGTCATCTATGTTCACAAACTAGGTCACAGAGTCCAAATATGGAAAAACCTTGCTAACATTTTAAAGGTAACATTTTTAGTCCAAATAACCTGGAAATTTGTCAGAAAGGTTCTATCGATGATTACTAGCTCAGTTTTGAATATAGGTTTTCTGGGGTCAAAAATTAGGTCACAGAGCCTGAAAGTAGAAAAACGTTGTTAATGCTCTAAAGGTTACATTTTTAGTCCAAATGTCCTTGAAATTTGTCAGAAAGGTTGTTTTAATGATTTCTAGCAAAAATTTGGATATGGGTCATCTGGGTTCAAAAACTAGGTCACAGAGCCCAAATATGAAAAAACCTTGTTAACACTCCAGAGGTTACATTTTCAGTCTAAATGTCCTGGAAATTTGTCAGAAAGGTTGTTTTGATGATTTGTAGCTCAAGTTTGGATAAGGGTTATTAGGGTCAAAAACTAGGTCACAGAGCCTAAATATTGAAAAACCTTGTTAACACTCTAGAGGCTACTTTTTCAGTCCAAATATCCTGGAGATTTGTCAGAGAGATGGTTTCGATAATTTCTAGCTCAAGTTTGAATATAGGACATATAGGTAAAAAAACTAGGTCATAGAGCCCAAATAAGGAAAAACCTTGTTAACACTCTAGAGGTAAAATTTTCAGTACAGATAACCTTGAAATTTGTCAAAGAGATTGTTTCAATAATTTCTAGGTCAAGTTCAAATATGGGTCATCTGAGGTCAATTAACTTTGTTAAAAGCAGTCATACTCAGGTGAGCGATACAGGGCCATCATGGCCCTCTTGTATGCATGTAAATGCCTAGGCTGCAGTATAATGGCCTATCATAGCAAACTCTTGTGATGCGAGCTTCTTCCATCATACATGTGAACTCTCCCGATTCTGGCGGTAGACTACCGATTTTGGGCAATCAAAATCCCCTTCCCGCTTGGGGCTTACATTTTACCGATTTTTTGCATAACATCCAAAAAAAAAAATTCCAAACACCTGAGTGATATTGATGAATGCAAACAATATTTTTACTTGTTTACCAATAACGCTACGTGTACCATGCTGCTGTATTGGAAAATGAGACCCAGTCTAATGATACCTTGACCTTAGTATTGGAAAGTTTTATTGTTTGTATATTGTCAGTTTGACACTTTAAGCGCTTGCAATTACGAAGTTGTTAATTGCCACGCAGATAAGGCACACATCAAAGACACAAGAAACTGGTAATTACTGTACTTCCACTACCACAAAGCAATGCAGACCTCGAAAGATTGTACTCTATGGTTCATATCAAAAGTCAAAGAACCAGAGTCTGTCAAATAGGACTCTGAATGCATTGTTGTGCATGAAATTCTGTTGCCAACTGTTATGACTTCCATGTGACCAAGGAACTGAGTGGTGTAGTGGAACTAAAGGGAGAGTGTGAAGAGTAAAGAGAAAAGGTACCAATGTTTAACTTGAGTGTAAATCAGACAAATATGACTGTTAACTGATAAATATTTCGACTGCAAGACCGACCGATTTACAAACTGATATTACATAGATGTTGGCGACTTTCCGTTTACAGTTCTTTTTCTGTTATCAATACATCATTAGCATCTCTACTTGGACCATGCCTGAAATAATGTTGTGTCAGTAAATCTCCCACTTGACAGACCCAAACTCCCTACTTTCTGAGTCAGATCTCCCTACTTGGCACCGGGAAAAGTTCACATGTATGTTCCATATCTCTAAGACAATCAATTCGAAACTTCATGTACAAGATCACTAATAAGTGTAGATGTGTGTGATGCATTCTGTATTTCTCCTTTTCCTCTGTACAGAATGGGTAGGGGACTTGTGTGTTGTGAGCAACTTAATTATAGTTACCCGGTATGTTAGCTGTAGTGAAATTGATACTGAACATTCATTTGGCTCTAATGTGTTCTTTTATACATGTATATAAAAAATGCTATTAGCCTGTTGTAATATGTCTTTGTGTAGATCCCTTCAGTTTCGAGGTAAAAAGATCCAGATTCCATATTGTGAAATCAGGTTTTTAAAAAAGACTGATTTTTTGTTGTTAGCTCACCTGTCACATAGTGACAGAGTGAGCTTTTCTGATCACCTTTTGTCCGTCGTCCGTCAGTCCGTCCGTCCGTTAACAATTGGTTTGTTAACACTCTAGTGGTCACATTTTTGCCTCAATTGTCATGAAACTTGGTCAGGATGTTTGTCTCATTAATATCTCGGACGAGTTCGAACATGGGTTATCAGGGTTGGAAAACTAGGTCACAGAGCCCAAATATAGAAAAACCTTGTTAACACTCTAGAGGCTACTTTTTCAGTCCAAATATCCTGGAAATTTGTCAGAAATGTTCTAATGATGATTTCTAGCTCAAGTTCGAATATGGGTCATCTGGGTTCAAAAACTAGGTCAAGGAGCCCAAAAATAGAAAAATATTGTTAACACTCTAGAGGTTACATTTTCAGCCCAAATAATCTTGAAATTTGTCAAAAAAGTTGCTTTGATGATTTCTAGGTCAGGTTCAAATATAGGTCATCTGGGGTCAAAAACTAGGTCAAAGAGCCCAAAAATAGAAAAATCTTGTTAACACTCTAGAGGTAACATTTTCAGATCAAATAATCTGGAAATCTGTCAGGAAGGTTGCTTCTATGATTTCTAGCTCAAGTTCAAATATGGGTCATCTTGGTTCAAAAACTAGGTCACAGAGCCCAAAAATAGAAACATCTTGTTAACACTCTAGTGGTTACATTTTCAGCCGAAATAATCTGGAAATTTGTCAGAAAAATTGCCTTGAGGATTTCTAGGTCAAGTTCGAGTATGGGTCATCTGGGGTCACAAACTAGGTCACAGAGTCCAAATATGGAAAAACCTTGTAAATATTCTAAAGGTAGCATTTTCAGTCCAAATAACCTGGAAATTTGTCAGAAAGATTCTATGGATGATATCAAGCTCTGTTTTGAATATAGATTCTCTGGGGTCAAAAACTAGGTCACAGAGACCGAAAGTAGAAAAACCTTATAAAAGCTCTAGAGGTTACATTTTTAGTCCAAATGTCCTTGAAATTTGTCAGAAAGGTTGTTTCAATGATTTCTAGCTCATATTTGGATATGGGTCATCTGGGATCAAAAACTAGGTCACATGGTACAAATATGTAAAAAACTTTTTAACACTCCAGAGGTTACATTTTCAGTCCAAATATCCTAGAAATTTGTCAGACAGGATTTTTTGATGATTTCTAGCTCAAGTTGGAGTATGGGTCATCTTGGGTCAAAAACTAGGTCACAGAGCCCAAATATGGAAAAACTTTGTAAACACTCTAGAGGCTACATTTTAAGTCCAAATGTCCTGGAAATTTGTCAGATAGGTTGTTTTGATGATATGTAGCTCAAGTTTGGATATGGGTTATCTGGGGTCAAAAACTAGGTCACAAAGCCTAAATATCGAGAAACCTTGTTAACACTCTAGATGCTACTTTTTCAGTCCAAATATCCTGGAAATTTGTCAAAGAGATTGTTTCAATAATTTCTAGGTCAAGTTCGAATATGGGTCATCTGGGGTCAATTAACCAGGTCCATAGCAACTTTGTTAAAAGCAGTCATACTCAGGTGAGCGATACAGGGCCATCATGGCCCTCTTGTTTTATATAAAATCATGTTACCGATTTGTCGTGTTACCGATTTGTTCGGTTACCGTTTGGAATACGAAAAAATATCGTGCTGCATCTGTTAGACTTCGAAACCAGGAGTTGCCTGTACTTTAAGTACGAAGCCAACTGAGCTATCTACGTTGTATTGAAACTAAAGTACTATCTGTATACAAATATAATTTTTCTGTACCCAAATACTTTAGCATTGAACCCCCTTATAAGCGAGCGTGAGCGAGCGAGCCCCAGAAGTGTCTCGCTGGTAAGCACACGAATATGGTAACTTGTGTAATAATTTTGAAATATACAAATCTCAAATACTTTTTAACTTAATAATCATACCGGAAGTAAATTTGCAATTCGAAATGAGGTTCTTTAGCATAATATAAGGCATAACTGGTCCAGTTTAGCAGATGCTCTTCCGATGGCTAAAATTACCCACACTGTCCTGTTCTTATGCGACCGCTATGCAGAGTTTCTCTATTGGTTAAGTAACAGAGCTAAATCTTTGAAATGCGTTTGTGATTTCAAGAGGTAGAGCTCGCGTTGATGCAGTCTGTAGTGGACACCGGGTATATAAGACACTTCCAACATCCTCTCTGTTGGGCTAGCTCTTTAGCGACATGGTTGGAGTGTCTGGAACGTTTGCCAAGTTTAGCAACGTTATCCATGGTTAGTGCTTGGATGGGTGTCCCAAATTGAGCTCATAAGCCAGGTTACTACAAGTCTTTAGATAAATTTTCTTATATAATATTGAGCTGTATTTGTTTAACGGGACACTATTTACGACTTGGAACTCTCTCTGCTCTTTATCTGATTTATCAACTTGAGGAAAGAATACTTAATACGGGAAACACCTGGAATATTAAAAAAGAGATTACTGTTATCAGTTGCTACTATAAAAATGTTTCCTTTAAAAAACTAAATAGAAGAAAACAAGAAAGAAGAAACTTTTAGAAAATGGCATTATTTAATCATAGGTTACCTTAGATTGCATTGTAAAAACAGAAATGTTTTATCACTGCTTGGAGCAAAACTAATATAGTGATAAAGCACATGTCATTCACAGTGTACTTATAAGGACGTTACAAATCCATAGAAAAAATCAAATTAAATGTTGTAAATTGTAATTTTCTTCAAAAGCGAAATGATGTTATTTACATGTCAATTAGTTATTTAAATACTCTTCAGTAATACATGTACAATTATGTATAACTTCTGGTTTGTTACAGATTCATGTAAAGGGTTTGTTGACAAGTTGTACTGTATGTCGTCTTTTTTTCAGATGGACCAGATGCCCTTTACATCAGTGTGCTGTCTCCCTACTCTGTAACAGAAGGTGAAACAATACAAGATATTACATGCTCTTTAGACTGTTACCCCGGCTGTTCCATCAGTTGGAAGAATGAAACAGCCGGTTCAAATAGTTCTGGTAGTTATTTAACTCTTGGAACAGTAAACAGATATATGGCTGGCTTATATACATGTACAGGAAGAAATTCAGCCAAAGAGTATGCAAAGACTAATGAGAAAAATGTCACAGTCATTGTAAACTGTAAGTGTAAATTCTTTAGTTGACTGTTCTCCCACAATTCTTAAGTCATAAAAAGAAGAGACATAATGGATAACAAATATTCAATTTGAAAATACTCATTTAACGTAGACTGAGAAAAAGGTTCTGGCAGCATAATAATTCTGCTCGATGACTGCTTCCTGGGTACAGTTCAGTGTTATTGGTCCTGGCATTATAGAACATTGTTTACGACATAACTTTTCGTGTCTAGATTATTTCTAAGCAGCGTTAAGCTGAAATCAAATGAAAGCTATCAATAGACTAGCACACTCTAATTTACCTCGATTTTAAGCTTTTGCAAAATTATACATATCAAACTGTTCGCACGTACCTCCATTCGTCAAGTTTAATTTTTTTCAATGTTTACCAACACAAAATCCATGTGTCTTGTACAAATCGTGAAGAGCATTTTTAATCAGTCTTTTACTTATCCAAATTTGAATTGTATTAATCTTCATGTCTTCTTGATCACATTGCAGAGTTTCAAAATGCAAGGAAATTTTTTTTGTCTCATATAATTATTTTTACCTGCCAGAACACATAATACCTCAACTCTATTGTTTTGATGCACATATTTCATTTTATGTGAATTTTACAAAAACCGTTCTTAACTTACACATTTATTAGATCCACCAGATGTTCGTGCATTCACTAAAAACACAACAGTTACAGCCGACTCTGTCTTGATAACATGCTATGCCTCCGGAGTACCAAACAATCAATACAAGTATGGACAATGGATACAGAAATGGCCAGGAACTGATATCATTGTGAAAGAGTACACTGGAAGTCCTAGTTTTGTACTTGATTCATTGACCTATGAGCACTCTGGTGTTTACAGTTGTTCTGCCAGCAATGGAATCAAAGTCTTTGGTACAGATAAGGAATATATGGAAGGATCTGTGCAGCTCTTGGTCAAATGTAAGTTAGTTTTAATATGAGCTGTTTTATGTTATATGGCGGTCAGCTAATATCTGTTTATGCCACTCTTTCAACATATTAATGGTTTATTAAAATGACTTATATGTTCATAATTTATAATCATTTTACACTATCCACAATTTGTATTTACAGTGAAGTATTATTGAATAATATACCGTCTCTAGGGCCTAGTGGTTAAGGCGTTCGCTTACGGAGCGGGAGGTCGAAGGTCCTTTTCCTTTCCGGGGCTTGTTCTGATGCGGCCGGTTGGTGAGCCGCCAGCTAGTTAAAGAATGGTTACCGGTTGCCTGTCTGCCTGGTGCCTGGCACATAAGATAAGGAATCCGGGAGTAAATGTGTACACAAATAGTGGTGTCTCAGAAGCCCGGGAGGCTTGCCCTTTCAGTAGGGGTGACACTATAATAAAAAAGCACTTTTTAATATATCTAAATGGTTGATAAGTATAAGTCACATCCTGCATCTAGCATGAATTTCTCTACAAAATATTTATATCGAACGATAACCATTTTGCCAAAATTTTTAAAAGGTACACAGTGAATGAAGGCATTTAGTGTTGAAATTTTCGCAGTACAAACTGGAAAAACATATGTAATGAAAAACTGCAGTAAAGATTTAAGATGTCCTTTCTTTTATAAATCAGCCATGTTCTTTGATCTTAACTTTTTTTATACAATTTTTTGTATTGTTATTGTTTGCCTTTTTTAAACTCAGGAGTTTCCATTTTTCTGTAAATAAACGTATATAACCGTTTCCGTGAAACTAAACTTTTGAGTAAATTAAACACATTATATGTGTACATCACACAATGCACTTAAAACCATTTCCGTTCCTTTTCATGACCGATACTTGGCGACAATGAAACATGTTTATTTTGCACAATAACGCAGGAATAACACATATTTCTCTTTAGCCTCTTTTTTGTTTTTGTTTGGCATATTGTTTTAAAGGAAAGCTAGTTTTACAATGCTACGCTGATATTACCGGAGTAGTTTCATCATTTTATTAGAGAAATCTCGCAAGAAATCCCCTTGATTCTTGTCTATAATAGAATTATAGGCTTGTTGGTCCATTCGTACACCCTTTATGAAAATCTCTATTTCTTGCTTTACAGACAGAGAATTTTAGAATCCCAGTCGTAGCCTGGTCATAATATTTGTGTATATGAATCAGATAATTGCTTGTAGAAGCAAGCATTATGTAAAACTTAAATGCTCTTTTTTCAGCATATCCTGTAATATTGAATGTGAGTGAGAAAGTTTCTGCAAAACTAAAGGAAAATGTCACAATACAGATAGATTATTTCTCCAATGTGCAACAATCTGACGTAAAATGCCACAAATCTATGAATGGTTCAAGACAATCAAGGTTTGTCGTTCCTGATAGATATGAGTATATTAAAGTGAACTTACCAGTATTTTCGCAGAGCATTAAGACAGATGGGACCAGAGCATTTGTTGTGGTTAGAACGAATTCAAAAGAGGACTTTGGCTTCTATGATGTTGTTGCGGAAAACGATATAGGCTCTATCTTTCGGACAATTGAAATCATTCCAAGAGGTAATTGTGTTTTTGCTAACCTGATATCATCTTTTTGGCTCATCTATCATCAAGAATATAGCTTGTGAACACTCAAGAGGCCAAAGTTTTGTCCAAGCCTTCATAAAATTGTTCTGAATGTTTGTTCTGATAATGTCTTCAAAATTGTATTGAAACAGTTTAGAGACTACATTTTTACTCAACTCCATCGCATTTGTTCAGAACTCCTTCATATGGCGTCAAACATAAGGTCCACTGCTCTGATAGGTAAAACATTCTGAATACTCTAGTGAATGCTTTTTGCATTTTGATAAAACGCTTTATTAGACTTGCTAAGGCAGTGCATCTTATGGCATTTTCTCAAGTTTGGTTTCATGCTTGAAGCAGATGAAAACCTTATAGAAAGACTACGTCACATTACTTGCCCAATCTCCATGAAAAAATAATGAAAATGAAT